>SNQJ01S0054440.1:38492-75186 GCA_010110895.2 Picea sitchensis | reverse complement strand
CCCGAAAGTGAAAACCTGCTAAAAATAGTAAATTGCCAAAATGGCCAGAAAACTATTTTGAGCCATTTGGAAAAGGTGGGTGGCCCCCGATATCCACCTGGATCAACATACCACATACCACCGAAAATGGCATGAGAAGCACTATCCAACTAGGATAGTTTCACTGACAAATTCGTTGATATTCATCTCGTTATTCCACAATTAAGCATGGGTTCTCTAACCATACTTCAAGGATAACTCAACCTCAAAGCGTCTTCTCGTGAGGGATTTCACCATAAGGGGACCACTTTGGAGTTCATCCATTTGTAATCCTTATCAACCATGATAAGACAATAATGAATCATCTTTACATCAATCCAATAATGCATCATATACCAATGAAACCACATCGATCCATCTTCATCTATGCATCATATATCAATGACAACTCATTGATCCATCTTTATCTATTCATCATATATCAATGACACCTCATTGATCCATCTTGCATGCATGCATGACATCATATGACTATGATTCCACTTGACATAAATCCATTCACATGAAGGACAATACATACTTCATCAATATACTATGAAAAGACATTGTTCATTTGACATCAATCAACATCAATCATTTGACATCAAACTTTTGACCTTTGACATAAATAAATCATCCTTTGGCATTAATCAATTCCTTGACATCAATCCTTTGGCATCAATCAATGAATCATCCTTTGGCGTCAATGACAACATGATTCAATAGCTTATACCAGAAATAGACCCATGTATGACGATATAAGAAGACCTTGTATGGATTCAAACAACTTGATGTAGATGATCTCATATACAACATGTTGTTCCTGAGATTAAACTTAAGGCTCAAAGAGTAATGTCAAACATCACGAGTGTTTAAAGAGAATGTTTTAAAGAGCGCTTTTACTACCTTTAGTTATACAAGAAATGATCCTTAAATGAAATTAATAATAGGACAGGACAGAGGCCTAATTTCGTTGTCTAAGTCACAATTTTTTGGACATAGTGTCATTAATGTGTTTTCATTGATGTCAAACAGTAGGACGATATGCAAAGATTAAAGCTCAGGAGGGTTAGTGAATGAAGATAAAAGTTATAGTAGGACGGTATGCAGAGATTAGAAGCTCAGGAGGGTTAATGAATGAAGATCAAAGATCATAAGAGATGACGTGATGAAACTCATAAGGGAAAGCACATTGTAGAAACATGATTAGATCAAGTCAAGACTGTTGAATACGCAAGTGCCAGATCAACGACAAGGATGTATTATTTAGAGAAAAAGGAGAATTAAAAAGCGTGTTATTCCCAATCCCACAATCAGTTTATACCATCAGATTACAAGAGAAGGATCCTTGGAGGACTAGTCAATGATCAGATCAAATCAGGACCATTGATACACAAGTGCCATATCAACGACAAGGATAGATTGCGTAGAATGAAAGGAGAATTAAACAACGTGTTATTTCCAATCTCACAATTATTCTAGACCATCAGATCTTATATATTCAAAGATCAACGACTATGGTTGATCCACCAAACGATCAGATTAAGTCGTGCCCGTTGGATATGCAAGCACAGATCAAGGGCAATGATTGATTGTGGAGCGCGAATGAAGAATTAAACAACACACTAATTCAAATCCCACATTTAGTCTAGACCATCGATTGTCACCCGCCAAATAGATCTACGGTTGGCATCATTTCCACTACCAACGAACAATTTTCCATTATGGAGATCAACGATATTTTTAAACGTATTTCTAGTTGGGACCCCACAATCATCCTTGATATCTGATCTACTCCGGGACCATTCTCGACCGATGGATCAAGTTGAGTGGAAGGATAGTATAAGCAAGTAAAAAGGGTTGAGATCTCAAATACCTGAATTCATGATAGCCGTTGGATCACTTTAACGTGGAAGGAGAAGATAATCAGAGAAGAAGAGCCATTGGATTTAAAGCAAAGAAAAACAACATTGTAGACAGATCGAGCCATTGATATAAGATCATGATCAATGAACAACATTTCATTTCAGGTTAAAAGTTGTGAGGAGGTTACACTTCAGGGAATCTCACTTCGGAAGAACTGGGAAGTGGAGAAATCAAATTACCTGAAGTCCCGAAGAATGAAATCCTGAAGTGGAAATGAGTCGTTTGATCAGAGGAACACTTCGGGAAGTATCCTGACCATTAGGTCAAGGAGAAGAATATGTGACACATCAGGAGATCTATGTCAGCAAGGACACAGTTAGATAATGACAAGTTTCAAGATGAAATCGACATTTCAGGTACATGTAAATAATGAATCTAAGTGACACGTGGCAACCACTCATGTTGTGCCACATCATCAGGTGGCGTCAACAAGTTACGTCACTTCGATATTTTTACTTCGGGAGTTTCACCACCAACAAATGACCTAAGTCGCGAAGTCTCGAAGTGGACATGAGTCATCCAATCTGAAGGACACTTCGAAAGCATTATCGACCGTTGATCAAGTACAGTGGAAGGATAGCATAAGTGGAATAGCCAAAGTCCCGAAGTGCCGACAGTCGTCCAACTCATTGGTAGATTTGTAAAGAGGTTGCAAGTCACGTAAGATGAAGTCCCGAAGTGTCGATAGTCGTTCAACTCATCGGGAGATTTGTAAAAAGGCTAGAAGTCGCGAAGGACAAAGTTCTGAAGTGCTGATAGTCATCCATCTCTTCGGGAGATTAAAACGTGACCGTTGATTCTGATAAGTGATCAAGCACTCTCTTGGCCTAGTGGCTGGTCACCTCATGTGGTCATATGGAATAAGATAATTAAAGGAAAAATATTATACATCGCTTAAGTCAATAAGCCTGTGGTTTTGCGTTGTCAGACATATGTAAATGGCTTGAAGGAAGAGCCTTAACAGAACTCGATTTCTGTGGTATTAACAAATATTATGGTTAAGTTAAATGAAGAGGTGCGATGGTCTAGAAGAAAGGACACAATGCATTATATCTCACACCAGTTTGAAGATTATATAAACGAGATAGAGTGGTGAGAAGAAAGCATCTCTACAGTCCAAATCATAAGATATATTAAATCACAGAAGCAGAGAGAGATGCAGTTAAGACATGATACATAAGTTTTACAGATTCAGAAAATAAGGGTGGTTGGGTGGTGCAAGGGCAAGTTGGTGCATGCAGGGGAGTTGGTGCTTCCTTGTCAGTTGTAGTTGAATAAGCAGGGGGTCGAAGCCTCCTACCAGTTGGTGCTGGCGAACAAGGGTGTGGGTGCAACATGATCAGTTGGTGTTGATCTAAGAGGAAGAACATCTTCCTTCTATGTAACATCTAATTTTTTTTTTTGCAGTTAATAGAAAAGTGTTTGTGGTTTTCCCAATTGGGTTCCACGATAAAATATTGTGTTAAAATTTGTTTGCATTAACAAAAGAAATTTGATAAAATTATTCTGTCACTGATTCACCCCCCCCTCTCAGTGACATGATTTGATCCTTCAATTGGTATCACACCGGGTCTCTTCACAAAAGGTTTAAATCACTTGAAGAGAAATATAAATCAGAGTGGATCAATAGTTGAAGATGTCATAAAAAATCCCCCTATTTGATGGTGAAGACTATGTCTTCTGTAGTGTTAGAATGAAAAGCTATCTGATGTCCATTGGAATGGAAGTATGGACATTAGTTGAAAAGGGATATGATGTTCCAAAATCCACTCCCATAGAACAAAAATACAAGAAATTTTATTGGGAACATGCAAAGGCTTTAAACACACTACAAGATGGACCGAGTAAGAAAATCCTTGCTAAAGTTATAAACTGTAATAATGCAAAACAACTCTGGGATAAATTGGAAACTATATATGTCGGAGATTCCAAGGTAAAGAGGGCCAAACTCCAGACTCTCAAAGTACAATATGAAGGTCTAAAAATGAAGGATGAAGAAAATATATCAGAGTACTTCGAAAGAGTTGACAATATTGTTAATGCAATAAGAGGTTTGGGAGTAGAAGTGCCAAACAATGAGCTAGTTGAAAAAATACTAAGAACATTATCTATTCTATACAATCCTAAAGTGTCAACTCTTGAAGATAGGGAAAATCTAGATAAACTCATCATGGATGAATTGTATGGAATCCTCACAGCCTATGAGTTAATATTAGGTCATGACAACCTCCCACAAGGAGAGGTAACCTTCAAGGTGCTCAAGAAAACAAAAAATCAGAAGAAAAAACCTCAATCTAACCATCATGAAGAATTTGGTGTAGAAGAAGCCAATTTTATTAATAAACTTAAGAAAGGATCAGGGAAGTACAAAGGAAAGCTGCCTTTCAAATGTTTTAATTGTGGAAAGGTTGGCCATTTTTCTAACAAGTGTCCCTATCCCAAGGAGGACCATGAATATGAAGAGGAAAAAAATAAACAATACAAGAAGAAGGAAAAACCCAACTACAAGAAAAAAATTTACAAAGGGAAAAATAATTTTTAGTCAAAAGAAGAAAACAACAGTTCATCAGAGTCTAGTGACAGTGATGATGATGAAATCCTTTTTATAGGTATTGAAGATCCTAATAATATAGAATAAAATGAGCATGAGGAAGAGTCAGAAGTTGAAGAAGAGGTTAATATGGAAGGAGAACTTCTCAGTGCCTTGGATGAATTAAGAAGATACAAAACCAGATATAGACAGCTGAAAAGTTTTGTAGTTGAACAAAAAAAAGACATGAACAGAAATAAAAAGAGATGGAGAAACTCATGAGAAACCTGAAAAACCAAATCCTAGAAGAAAATAGGATGGAAGAAAGTCTGGAAAAATCTCTTAAAGAAAAACAAATAGGATGGAAGAAAGTCTGGAAAAGTCTCTTAAATAAAAACAAATAACCTATAAAAGAATGGAGGTAGAGATAGTTCACCTAAGAAAATAACTTGATGCAAAACTCATTCAAACAAGATATGAAAATAGATCTAAAATATTAGATAATATTATTACCACACAAAGGGATTCAGGTAATAAAAATGGAATAGGTTATTCTCTAGAACAAAACCAAGTTAACTCAAAATCTTATGTAGTTGCTCTCCTCAGTACATTCAAGAAGAAAGATGAAGAGAAGACAAGTAATGATCATAACTCCAAAGGAATACTTCCGCCCATCAAGAAGGAATATAAGACAACACCAAAGAAGGTTTATCAAAACAGGTATCCTCACATTTTCTTTGGTTATTGCTTTGCATGCTCTAATTTCAGACACAAAGCTATGAATTGTAGATCATATAGAAGGAAAAATTTGAGGGTTAAGAACTATAACCTTAAATATAACCAAAAAGTAAATCAAGTTAAAAGCATAAACTATAACTCCTTTGCACCTCTACAAGAAGGGAACCTAAAATGCTTCAGATGTCATAACTATGGACATAAGGCCAGTAGTTGCAGATTAATGGAAGTCTCAGAAAAACCAAAGTTCATTAGAGAGAAAAAGAAGCTTTTGAAACAAAAAACATCAAAAGAGGAATGTCTCATTGCCTTGAAAGCTCAAGATAAAGAAGATCTCTGATATGTTGACAATGGGTGCTCAAAACATATGACAGGAAACAAGGACAAGTTTTTGAACTTAAATAAACAAAAGGGTAAAGCTACATTTGGTGACAATGCTTCAGGTAACATACTTGTGAAAGGCACTGTGAGTTTGGGAAAAGACAAAGCCAAGAATGTGTTGCTTGTTGAAAAACTGAAACCTAGCCTATTAAGTGTCAGCCAAACTTGTGATCAGGGGCACTTTTGCATCTTTGATCGCCAGAAATGTGGGATTAGGAGAGACGACTCAGGAAAGTTGGTTGGTACTTCTCCTAGAAATCCCGTGAATGTATATATACTAAATACAAAATTGAATGAGGAGTGTCATATAAATTTAGTAGATGAAAGTTGGCTATGGCATATAAGGTTGGGGCACATTAACTTTGACAATTTAGTGAAAGTCGGCAATCTTGGGACAGTAAGAAACTTTCCAAATATCATAAAGCCCTCAAATCCTATGTGTAGACACTGTCAACTAGGGAATAAAACTAGAATAAGGTTCAAAACAAAAGAATAATCAACCTCAAAACCTTTAGATCTTGTCACACCGACCTCTGTGGACCTACAAGGACCAAGAGTTTGCAAGAAAATTCCTACTTTATGTTGTTCATTGATGATTTTACTAGAATGGGTTGGGTATGTTTTCTCAAGGAAAAATCAGAGGCACTTAACAAATTCAAATCTTTTAAGACCCTTGTTGAAAATGAAAAAGAGACAAATATCAAATGTCTTAGATCAGACAATGGTGGTGAGTTCACCTCAAAAGAGTTTGATATCGTCTGTGAAACCCATGGAATAAAAAGACAATTCTCTACTGCCAAAACACCTCAGCAAAATGGGATTGCTGAGAGAAGGAATAGAACAGTTCATAAGGCTGCAAGGACTATGCTCAATGAAGAAAAATTATCTGATGGATATTGGAGGGAAGATGTAAGCACATCAATAAACATATTGAACAAATGTCATCTCAGGATTAATAGTAATAAGACTCCTTATGAACTATGGTTTGGAAGAGCTCTTTTGGTAAATACTTCAAGGTCTTTGAAAGTAAGTGCTACATCAAAAGGCTTGATGAGAATCTTGGAAAATTTGATGCTAGATCCGATGAAGGTATATTTCTTGGATATGCTTCTACCAAGAAAGCATACATATGCTACAATATTAGATTACATAATATTATTGAGAGTGCAGATGTCAAGGTGGATGGTTTAAAAATGATAAGGATCAAACATCAAGAGACTATACTTGACAGTGATGATGAAGATGATGATGAGTCAGATGGTACACAAGCAGAAGAAGTAGAAGAGAATAAAGGAGAAAGGGAAGAGGATGATATGAATATTAGTGAAGATGAGGAAGATATTAGAGAAGAAGAGATAAGAGAAGAATCCCCAAGAAGAGACACAAAGACACCCTCAAGAATGACTCAAAAGAATCATCTTGAAGAACTGATTATTGGAAATAAAAGTGATGGAGTGCACACAAGAAGACAGTTGTTGTATCAGACAGAAATAGTACTTTTTTCACATATGAATTGGGTCAATGCTATGAATGAAGAATTGGACCAAATTGAAAAAAATCAAACTTGGGAACTAGTTCCAAGACCAAAAAATAAAAATATCATTGGAACTAAATGGGTGTATAAAAACAAAATGAATGAAAATGGGCAAGTAATCAGCAACAAAGCTAGATTTGTATGTAAAGGGTATTCTCATTTTGAAGGAGTATACTATGAAGAAACATTTTCACCCGTGGCCAGATTAGAGGGAATTAGGACGTTCTTATCTTTCTCCATCTACAGAAAATTTAAAGTATACCAAATGGATTTCAAGTCAACATTTATCAATGAAAACTTAGAAGAGGAAGTATGTATTGTGAAACCAAAAGGATTTTAATTAACTAACAAAGGAGACTATGTCTGCAAACTAAAGAAAGCACTATATGGGATAAAACAAGCACCCAGAGCATGGTATGCAAGGCTAGATTCTTATTTACAAAAACAAGGCCTCAAAAGAGGATCATAGACAACAATATTTATTGTAAAATTGTTGGTAATACCATGATTATTGTGGAAGTATATGTTGATGATATTATATTTGGCAGTAATGATGAAAACATGAGTAAGGAATTTGCTAGAAGGATGCAACAAGATTTTGAAATGTCCTTTCTTGGTGAACTGAACTTCTTTCTTGGATTACAAATAATACAGTCCAAAAGAGGATTATTTATCGACCAGTCTAAGTATGTTAAAGATATCCTTAAGAGATTCTAGTTAGAGGATTGCAGACATGTTAGTACACCTATGACAGTTGGATAAAAACTAAGAAAGGAAGATGAATCCAAAGTTGTAAATCCAAAACACTATAGATCAATGATTGGGAGTTTACTCTATGTAACAACTTACAGACCTGATGTCAAGCAAGTTGTTGGGATGGTGGCTAGATTCCAAGCAATACCAAAAGAGAGCCATGTTCAAGCTGTGAAAAGAATCTTTAGGTGTTTGAAAGGAACCATAGATCTTGGTTTGTGGTACCCTAGCAAGGATTCATTCACTTTAAAATGCTATTCAAATGCAGATTGGGCAGGTTGTGTAGATGACAGAAAAAGTACAAGTGGAGGAGCATTCTTTTTGGGAGAATCATTGGTATCTTGGATAAGCAAGAAACAATCCTCAACTTCTCTATCTAGCATTGAAGCTAAGTATATTGCAGCATCAGAATGTTGCACACAAGTGGAATGGATGAAGAAAACCTTACAAGACATCAAAATGGTATTTGAAGAACCTACTACTATCTACTGTGATAACACAAGTGCTATAAGTCTCTCCAAGAACCCTGTCCAACACTCCAAATCAAAACACATTCCCATAAAATACCACTATCTAAGAGATCAGGCTGAAAATAAGAACATTAAATTGGAATATGTTCCAACACAACAACATGTGGAAGATATTTTCACAAAACCCTTAAGCAGAGATGTATTTGAATATCTCAGGCAAATATTGGGAGTAATCTCTCTTCCAATATAATCTCTCAAGAAAATAATACATCAATTGGCACCAATTCAGGGGGAGACAACAATCAAAGTCAGAAGGAGTCATTCAGTTATGACATGAAAAGTATGATTGCAGGAGGATTTACTTGAGTTCAGATTCTGGTCATAAGCATACATACAGACATAGCTTTACCATAGGGGAAACAACCATTTTCCATTGATGTCAAAGGGGGAGAGTAACTTCAGAGGAGAGAAGCATCATCACAAGGGGAGATTGTGTATGAAGTTGGTGTGTTTCCATCAATTACAAAGGGGGAGATTGTTGGACATAGTGTCATTAATGTGTTTTCATTAATGTCAAACAGTAGGACGGTATGCAGAGATTAAAGCTCAGGAGGGTTAGTGAATGAATATCAAAGTTACAGTAGGATTGTATGCAGATATTAAAAGCTCAGGAGGGTTAGTGAATGAAGATCAAAGCTCAAAAGAGATGACACGATGAAAATCAGAAGTGAAAGTGCATTGTAGAAACATGATCAGATCAAGTCAGGATCGTTGAATATGCAAGCGCCAGGGGATGGATTGTGGAGTGAAAAAGGAGAATTAAAAAGCGTTTTATGCCCAATCCCACAATCAATCTAGACTGTTAGATTAAAAGAGAAGGATCGTTGGAGGACTAGTCAATGATCATATCAAATCAGGACCGTTGATACACAAGCGCCAGATCAATGACAGGGATATATTGAGGAGAGTGAAAGGAGAATTTAACAATGTGTTATTTCCAATCTCGCAATTATTCTAGACCATAAGATATTATAGATTCAAAGATCGACGACTATGGTTGATCCACCAAACGATTATATTAAGTCATGACCATCGGATATGCAAGCGCAGATCAAGGGCATGGATTGATTGTGGAGTGAAAAGGGAGAATTAAACAACACACAAATTCAAATCCTGCAATTAGTCTAGAATGTCGATCGTCACCCGTAAAATAGATCTACTATTTGCAACAGTTCCAATACCAACGAGCAGGTTTCCATTGCGGAGCCCGATGATAGTTTTAAACGTCGTTCTAGTTGGGACCCCGTAATCATCACTAATAATTGATCTACTATGGGACCATTCTCGACCGATGGATCAAGTTGAGTGGAATGATAGGATAAGCAAGGAAAAAGGGATGAGATCTCGAATACCCGAATTCCCGATAGCCATCCGATCACTTTAAAGTAGAAGGATAGGATAAGCAAAGAAGAAGAGTCTTTGGATTTAAAATAAGGTAAATAAACATCACAGATAGATCAAGCCATCGATATAAGATCATGATCAACGAACAACATTTCATTTCGGGTTAAAAGTTGTGAGGAGGTTACACTTCGGGGAATCTCACTTCAGAAGAACTGGGAAGTGGATAAATTGAATTACCTGAAGTCTCGAAGGATGAAATCCCAAAGTGGATATGAGTCGTATGATTAGAGGAACACTTCGTGAAGTATCCTGACCGTTAGATCAAGGAGAAGAATATGTGCCACATTGGGAGATCTACGTCAGCAGACCACGTCAGCAAGGACACAGTCAGATAATGACAAGTGTCAAGATGAAATCGACATTTTAGGTATGTGTAAATCATGAATCTGAGTTACATGTGGTAGCCACTTGGCTCGTTCCATGTCATCAAGTGATGTCAGCAAGTTACCTGACACCAAGAGTTTTACTTCAAGAGTTTCACCACCAACAAATGACCTAATTCCCAAAGTCCCAAAGGTCAAAGTGGACATGAGTCGTCTGATATGAAGGACACTTCGGGAGAATTCTCTACCACTGATCAAGTACAATGGAAGGATAGTGTAAGTGGAATAGACAAAGTCCCAAAGTGCCGACAGTAGTCCAACTCATAGATATATTTGTAAATAGGTTCCAAGTCGCATAAGACGAAGTCCCGAAGTGTCGACAGTCGTCCAACTCATCGGAAGATTTGTAAAAAGGTTGGAAGTTGTGAAAGACGAAGTCCCGAAGTGCCCATAGTCGTCCATCTCTTAGGGAGATTAAAACGTGACCATTGATTCTGATAAGTGATAAAGCACTCGCTTGGCCTAGTGTCTGGTCATCTCCTGTGGTCATATGGAATAAGAGAATTAAAGGAAAAATATTATACATCGCTTAAGTCAATAATCCAGTGGTTTTGCATTGTCAGTCATATGTAAATGGCTTGAAGGAAGCTCCTCAACAGAACTTGATTTCTGTGGTATTAACATATATTATGGTTAAGTTAAATGAAGAGGTGTGATGGTCCAAACGAAAGGGCACAATGTGTTATATCTCACACCAGTTTGAAGATTATATAAACGAGATAGAGTGGTGAGAAGAAAGCGTCTCTACAGTCTGAATCAAAAGATATATTAAATCACAGAAGAAGAGAGAGATATAGTGAAGACATGATACATAAGTTTTCCAGATTCAGAAAATAAGGGTGGTTGGGTGGTGCAAGGGTAGGTTGGTGCCTGCAGGGGAGTTGGTGCTTCCTTGTCAGTTGTAGCTGACTAAGTAGGGGGTTGAAGCCTCCTACCAGTTGGTGCTGGTGAACAAGGGTGTGGGTGCATCCTGATCAGTTGGTGCTAATCTAAGAGGAAGAACATCTTCCTTCTATGTAACATGTAAAACACAATTTTGCAGTTAATAGAAAAGTGTTTGTGTTTTTCCCAATTGGGTTCCACGATAAAATATTGTGTTAAAATTTGTTTGCATTAACAAAAGAAATTTGATAAAATTATTGTGTCACAGATTCAGCCCCCCCTCTCAGTGAAAGGATCTGATCCTTCAAAATTATGATATCAAATGGCATGGGAGACATCAATGGCAGATGAGTCTGACTTTGTTTGCAGTAGAATAAAGTAAAGAGTGCACCCTTGAACAAGATATGAGATGCATTAATTCAAATAGCTTGCAGGTCTTGTATTACTTACAGTAAATATAGGGGAAAAATTGCTTACTTCACGAATTGTTGATATAATGTGATTACAATAGTTGTGATACTAAATTGCAATCAATCGCTTATCAAGGAATTACATAAGAAAATTTGGAGAAGTGGAAATACAGAAGAAACACATAACTCAAACTGAACAGAATTTGGAATCTCTGTCTGCACTTTTATTAATACTAAAAAGGAGAGTTTCTTCTATTACATCCGGTAAGAAGCAAATCATGTTGGGCTTGAAGCCTCCTCATGAATAGATCTAACATCTATCTATTTATACAAAATATGTCGCAACTCAAAACAGTTGGACTTCTTACAATATATCCTTAAAAAAATGGCATTTGAATGAAATGACAGTAGGATGATATTGTTTGAGATGGTGCTTTCATCTATCTCTTCATCTTCTCACAGACATGCTTGTTTTCCTTTTCTCTTTGAATTGGGAACACATGTCCATTGAGGCCACCATAATCATTTGTTTACTATCCTCGTCATCTGATTCCACTGCTATATGTTCTTCGGATGTGTTTACTAGAAAAATAATATTAGTTGAAAATATGGGGGGAGTGATAATTTGTCAGTTAGCTCAGCGTTGGATCGTCATGTGATGGCTAACATTTACGCGAAAGAGTAATTTCTCACGAATAGGATGATGTGGGGACAAATTTAGGTGGTGAGGTAAATGGGGTAACTGATGTGGAAGGTGTGACAGGCTAGAGGGTGAACGTGGTACATGACGTGGATGATAGGTGTTGCTCCAACGTCCCTTTACGTTTCTCTATTTTGCGAGGGCGTGAGAGGGTGGTTTGAAGTAACCCTCTTTTCATCCCACAATGCACCTAGTGATGCCACGTACCCTCGAGAGAAAACCATGGTTTAAATTGCGAGACAACCCTTCGAAATTGAACCCCACAAAACTTTACCCCCCGCAATCTCTCTCAACCACTGATCTCCATGATAGATTAAAATCCGACTATCGATCTTCGCAAAGTGAGATAAGCGCCCAAAGTTAAGCCGAGGTCACAACTCTTGGTCATATGTAGAGATTATAGAGTGAATTTCGTGCAATTCCTGTCCATCGATATGAGTGAGGGAAACATTTCAGACGATCCTCGTATTTGTCTATTTCATACTCTGAAAGGAGGAAAGTAGTGTTGAGTAAAGAACTCCCGAAGACCCGAAGCCCAGAATTCATTTGGATCGTTGATCGAAGTGGACACGTGTCGGTAGATTTGACACTCCAAAAGGTTTGTGGTGTTATGAATTTTGGAATGCCCAAAGCCTGGAGTCCTGAAGTAAATCCCATCTATCTAAATCAAAAGGACATGCGACGCTAGATCTCTCACTTTGGGGACTTATCACTTCAGAAGGTTTTCGAGGTTAAGCGTCCCGGAACGCCCGAAGATCGGAGTTCCAAAGTGAATCTCAACCGTCTAAATCAAAAGGACATGCGACATGAGATCTTGTACTTCGGGGATAACCACTTCGAAAGAAATATGGATGTATGAAGCAAGAACTCCTGAAGTCTCGAAGCTCGTAGTTCTGAAGTAAATCCTCACCTTTGAAATCCAGAGGACACACGACAGGAGATCCTCCACTTCAGAGACTTAGCATTCCAGAGAGTTTGTGCTCCCTTTTTTGTCTTTTTAGTCCCTTCCCTGCTATATTTGGTCCTTTTCTTAGTTCATCCAACTTCCGAACTGATTTATGGTTCCACTAGATTTTGAGGTCAAGCTTCCTTGCAACTTTTCTTGGCGCAAAAAATTAGCATGCATGCAACAAGAGAAATCTTAAGCTCTTCGCTGAATAAAACTGTTAATTGTAAATAGTAAAATAATTTTGAAATTTGAAGAGCTTGTATAGATCAGTTTACAGAGAGATTATTAAAAAAGTCCGATGGAATTTGTTACCTTGAAAATCACAGTAATTATTCAAATCATTAACTTTAGCCAATCACAAACGTCATTAACAATGTAAGAGGGAGAAATCTAAAGTTGAAAAAGTTTAAAATTATGCGTGTTCCAACATAGGCTCAATCTGGGGATTGTGTCTCCCTATGAGACGTGAAAGAATAGTATACCAAGTGCCTTAATTAGGTAAATGGAGTCATTCTTGTATTTAAGGGGAACATCCTTTAGGAACTAATCATACATAGAAAAATGAATTCCAATCGAATCTCAAAAAACTTTCAAAACACCATTAATGATTGAACTTCAAGTTAGGTTGTTTAAGCTTTTCCTTTCCTGAAACTGAGTTAGGATATGTTTAAGATAATCAAAACAACTTTAACCGAAATATCAGACTTTGATCGACTTTGTTTGCATCAAGGTTAAGTAGATGTAATAATTTATTTAGGGGATCCCTTGGTGGTTCAGAATGTAAATATTACCGGAAAGGGAACTAGATGTCGGAGTAAGTTATGTATATATAGGTATGACATCCATACATATATCATAGATATTGCTTCACTGTCAGCGAGCCTATTCAGTACCCTGGTGAAGTTATCTAATTATCCCATTTAATTTCGTTTCACCACTTCAATTTGCATTTTTTTGAGATGAGGGCAATCATTACATGAATTTCCTTTCATCTTCTCTTTTCAGACAAAATGGGGGACATTGAATTACAAATTTCCTTTCACCATTTGTCTTGGACTAGATGGGGGCAATCAAATTATGAATTTCCTTTCACCATATGTCTTATATTTTAATATTTTGAAGGGGGGGCAACAAATTTGTATGTATCATACAGGGGATGATATCTACTTAAAATTTTAAAGGGAAAGTCTGTCATACTTTTTAAAGTATACTTTTAAACTAGTTTTCTTCTGATTTTCAATACATCTTCACCTGTAGGGAATAATTTATAGGGATTATGATTTTCAGGGATCGACCTTGAGCGAATTAGTCAGTTTAAAATCCGATAGAAGAGCTAAAGTTATGAGGATTAGCCTAGATATACATTCTTTCAGTTAACATCAGGGGAACGTAAAGATTTTCGCCTAATCTTGTTTTTAATGTATGTTTTTAAGTTTTTCAGGATCAACGTGAGTTACTTTCTTTCTATGAAGACAAGGAAAGGATAAAGAAAATCTAAAGTGGATAAGAACTTGGGGATAGGCAATAACCAAATCGAGGATTCAGAGGACCTGACACAAAATACCCTGATCCTACACAAGTTTGTGTATTTTAGTTCAGATTTCTTTCGAGTTTATTTATTATCATTTTTATTTTTATTTCAGAGATGGCTTTAGAATTTATCAGCATGACACTTTAAGTTGTAACTTTATACCTCTCAGATTTTTAGGTCAGGTGATAATATTATCATGAGAAAAACTTCCTTCATATTCATTTCGAAAAGAATTTTCTTGAAATTTTATTTGAACTATAAGAAGAGTAGGAACTCATACCTTATTTTCCTTTTGAATTTTCAGCAATTTATCACATTTTTTAGAGAAATCGAATGTTTGAGTGTCAAATTTTTATTTGGCCTCATCTCTTGTTCAATAAGATCTATTCTGCAAAACACCAAGAATAGTAGACCACGTGTCTTCATCCTTCTGCAACCTGAAATTAATCTCGTTAAACTATGAACCCCATCATTGGGCTATGGAGTCATAATGCCTAAAAATCGAACCATACTGGATGCCAGACTGAGAACCAAACTACTGAACTGAAATACAACGTTGAACTAGAATGATGAAATGAACTGTTGATTCAGACAACTTATTTATATACATTGGCCCTACACTAATCAGGTGAAATTACATTGATCAAGTAATATGTAATTTCCAATGGAGCCATGCAAATAGTGGATTGCTTAACATACCTTGCTTGCTACTAAATGAAGGAATGACAATATTGTAATTTTTTTGCATCAAAGAATGAATAGGTAGCTTGCGCTTACTGCTGAAGTTTGGTTGCAAGAAAAACAACGCAACATTTTGTACCTCTTGAAGAAAATACTCCAACCAAACAATCATTGAATCATGAAAAGATAAAGAATTTTCAAAATCAACCGATACCTCTTCCTGCTGACCAAGTTGTATGAAATTCCTTTGCACACTTTCTCCACTATTGATCATTTCTTCTTTAGGATAAAAAATGTCATATTTGGGCTCACTAGTCTGTTGCTCAATAGTTGCTAAAAAAGAAGAAGAGAACAATTTCTCCTGTAGCCCCTCCTTATCTCCTTCATCGCCTGTCCAAGAATCTTCTTCATCACTGTCATACACAGGCTGATTGCTTTTATAGTGCAACTAATAATTTTCCTGCTGAAGTGAACTCTCTGAAGAAAGAGAAATAATTTGTTGCTCATCAACTTCAAAATTGCATTCATCATAGTTATCAAACAAAGGAGAACTATTGTATGTTTCCATGCATGTTGGGAAAGAAATTTGCTCTTCTTCATCATCTAGATACTCATCGTAAATAGGATGATTATATAAAATTTTTGAACTTTGACTTTCAAAAACTTCCATCTCTTGATGATCTAGTAATGATGACTAAATAATAACATCTTGATCAAAATAGGAATTTAGAACAATAGTTTGATCATGATAGTAATTACTATGAACATTTGGTACAATTACAAATGCAATTAGAGTATCGTTGCCATTTTCAGTATCATTACCAAAACCATCTTTTCCAAGAGATGATTTCTTACGGTCTTCAATAATCCATTGGCCTTCACAAGGATCTAGATCAGCAGAAGACTCATCATCCTGTCTTTGATCAGCTTGAAGGACTTGAGGGTCTGTAAGGATTTCTTCATTTTTACTTGCAATCATGTCGTCTTCATTCTTACTGCTGCAAGAAACCTCTTCTTGATTTACTTCAAAGTCTTCTTCATATAAATTTTCCTGATCTGTTTGAAGGATATCTTTTTTTTTTGCAAATTCTTCTTCATATAATTGACCACAATTTCTATCATGTTCTGATTTTTTATCAACAAACTAATTATTTTTACAATATTGTTCTATGAATTCTAAATTTGAACAGTCTTCAAAAAGGAACTCCAATGAATACATTCTTTTGCAATATTTGTGAAAAGCTGCATGGAATTCTTTTAATGATGAAATGTTGGAAGGGAGTAGAGATTTGTACCAAAGTCAAGCATCCCCTCCCAGACTAAACATGAACAGTTTCATCAAAACATCTTCATGATGAATCTCTAGTTCATGCATGAGCTTATGAAATTCAAACAAATGATGAGCATGATTATCATCTTTATCCTCTCTAAAACTAGGAAGATGATCTCCCCATTCTTTAATATCAAGAACAACGTTTGGAAAACAAAAAACATTTGTAAAGTCCAAAGGAGCAAACCTCGCAGCAATCCGAGCAACGAAAGAACTTGACATTTTGAAACCAATGGAGTCGCCAATGAATCATGTGGAGTCTTCGAACCAAGGAGTTTCCAGGTGAAAAATGAACCTTTTCACGTATTCAATCTTTGTTCACCATCAAAGATTAAAGTTTTACTTTGTCGTTCTCCCAGGGAAAAATAAATTTGTTTCTTTGTCCCTAGCAACGATTGCATAAAAGATGTTGTTCATGAGATTAAACTTAAGGATCAAAGAGGAATGCCAGGCATCATGAGTGTTTAAAGAGAATTTTTTAAAGAGTGTTTTTCCTACCTTTAGTTATATAAGAAATGATCCTTAAATGAAATTAATAATAGGACATGACAGAGGCCATATTTCATTATCTGAGTCACAATTATGATATCAAATGGTGTGGGAGAAACTTAGAAAACCGTTAAACAAAGCTAGGCATCAATGGCAGATGAGTCTGACCTTGTTTGCAGTAGAAGAAAGTAAAGAGTGCACCCTTGAACATGATATGAGATGCAGTAATTCAAATAGCTTGCAGGTCTTGTATTACTTACAGTAAATACAGAGGAAAAATTTCTTACTTAACGAATTGCTGATATAATGTGATTACAATAGTTGTGATACTAAATTGCAATCAATCACTTATCAAGGAATTACATAAGAAAAAATGGAGCAGTGGAAATACAGAAGAAGCACATAACTCAAACTAAAAAAAATTTGGAATCTCTGTCTATACTTGTATTAATACTAAAAAAGGAGAGTTTCTTCTATTACATCCGACAAGAAGCAACCCATGTTGGGCTTAAAGCCTCCTCCTAAATAGATCTAAAATCTATCTATTTATACAAAATCTGTCGCAACTCAAAACGATTGGACTTCTTCCAATATCTCCTAAAAACAGAATGTAATTCGAATCAAACGACATCAGGATGATATTGTTTGAGTTGGCGCTTTCATTTGTCTCTTCATCTGCTCGTAGACGTGCTTGTTTTCCTTTTCTCTTTGAATTGGGAACACATGTCCATTGAGGCCACCATAATCATTTGTTTACTATCCTCGTCATCTAATTCCATTGTTATCTGTTCTTCGGATGTGTTTACTGGAAAAATAATATCAGTTGGAAATATGTGGGGAGTGATAATGTGATAGGTAGCTCAGCGTTGGCTCGTCATGTGATGGCTAAAATTTATGAGAAAGAGTATTTTCTCATGAATAGGATGATGTGGGGACAAGTGTAGGTGGTGAGGTGAAAAAATTAACTGATGTGGAAGGTGTGATAGGATGGAGGGTTAACAGGGTACATGATGTGGATGATAGGTGTTGCTCCAATGTCCCTTTACATTTCTCTATTTTGCGGGGATGTGAGGGGGTGGTTTGAAGTAACCCGCTTTTCATCCCGCAACACACCTGGTGATGCCACGTACCCTCGAGAGAAAACCGTGGTTTAAATTGCGAGAACACCCTTTGAAATTAAACCTCGCACAACTTTGCCCCTCGCAATCACTCTTAACCATTCTCGATCGATGGATCAAGTTGAGTGGAATAATAGGATAATCAAGGGAAAAGGGTTGAGATCTCGAATACCTGAATTATCGATAGCCATTGGATCACTTTAAAGTGGAAGGATAGGATAAGCAAAGAAGAAGATTCGTTGGATTTAAACCAAGGTAAAGCAGCATCACGGATAGATCGAGTCGCTGATCTAAGATCATGATCAACGAACAACATTTCATTTCGGTTTAAAAGTGTTGAGGAGGTTACACTTTGGGGAATCTCACTTCAGAAGAACTGGAAAGTGGATAAATCGAATTACCCAAAGTCCTGAAGGATGGAATACCAAAGTGGATATCAGTTGTATGATCAGAGGAACACTTCGGGAAGTATCCTAACCATTAGATCAAGGAGAAGAATATGTGCCACATTGGGAGATCTACGTCAACAGACCATGTTAGCAAGGACACAGTCAGATAATGACAAGTGTCAAGATTAAATTGACATTTCAGGTACGTGTAAATCATGAATATAAGTGACACGTGGTAGCCACTTGGCTCGTGCCATGTCATCAAGTGACATCAGCAAGTTACGTCACTCCGGGAGTTTCACTTCGGGAGTTTCACCATCAACAAATGACCTAAATCTCGAAGTCTCGATGGCCAAAGTCCCAAAGTGGACATGAGTCGTCCGATCTGAAGGACACTTCAGGAGCATTCTCGACTGTTGATCACGTACAGTGGAAGGATAGCATAAGTGGAATAGCCAAAGTCCCAAAGTGTTGACAGTCGTCCAAATCATCGGTAGATTTGTAAATAGGTTGCAAGTCGCATAAGACGAAGTCCCGAAGTGCCGACGGTCGTCCAACTCATTGGGAGATTTGTAAAAAGGTTGGAAGTCACGAAGGATGAAGTCCCGAAGTGTCGACAGTCATCCATCTCTTAAGGAGATTAAAACGTGACCGTTGATTCTGATAAGTGATAAAGCACTCACTTGGCCTAGTGCCTGGTCACTGCCTATGGTCATATGGAATAAGAGAATTAAAGGCAAAATATTATACATTTCTTAAGTCAATAAGCACGTGGTTTTACGTTGTCGGTCATATGTAAATGGATTGAAGGAATCGCCTCAATCGAACTCGATTTCTGCGGTATTAACATAGATTATGGTTAAGTTAAATGAAGAGGTGCAATGGTCCAGACAAAAGGACATAATGTGTTATATCTCACACTAGTTTGAAGATTATATAAACGATATAGAGTGGTGAGAAGAAAGCGTCTCTGCAGTCCGAATCAAAAGATATATTAAATCATAGAAGAAGTGAGAGATACAATGAATACATGATACATAAGTTTTCCATATTCATAAAATAAGGGTGGTTGGGTGGTGCAAGGGCAGGTTGGTGTCTGCAGGGGAGTTGGTGCTTCCTTGTCAGTTGTAGCTGACTACACAGGGGGTCGAAGCCTCCTACCAATTGGTGTTGGTGAACAAGGGTGTGGATGCATCCTGAGTAGTTGGAGATAATCTAAGAGGAAGAATATCTTCCTTCTATGTAACATGTAAAACAAAATTTTGCAGTTAATAGAAAAGTGTTTTTGGTTTTCCCAATTGGGTTCCACGATAAAATATTTTGTTAAAATTTGTTTGCATTAACAAAAGAAAATTGATAAAATTATTGTGTCACCAATTCACCCCCCCTCTCAGTGAAAGGATCTGATCCTTCACAATTATGATATCAAATGGTGTGGGAGAAACTTACAAAACCATTAAACAAAGCTAGGCATCAATGGCAGATGAGCCTGACCTTCTTTGCAGTAGAAGAAAGTAAAGAGTGCACCCTTGAATAGGATATGAGATGTAGTAATTCAAATAGCTTGCAAGTATTGTATTAATTACAGTAAATACAGAGGAAAAACTTCTTACTTAATGAATTGTTGATATAATGTGATTACAATAGTTGTGATACTAAATTGCAATCAATCACTTATCAAGGAATTACATAAAAAAAATTAGAGAAGTGGAAATACAGAAGAAGCACATAAATCAAACTAAACAGAATTTGGAATCTCTGTCTGCAGTTGTATTAATACTTAAAAAGGAGATTTTCTTCTATTACATCTGGCAAGAAGTAGCCCACGTTGGGCTTGAAGCCTCCTCATGAATAGATCTAAAATCTATCTATTTATAAAAAATCTGTTGCAACTCAAAACGGTTGGACTTCTTACAATATCTCCTAAAAGTAGAATGCCATTCGAATAAAATGACAGTAGGCTGATATTGTTTGAGCTGACACTTTCATCTGTCTCTTCATCTGCTCGCAGACACACTTTTTTTCCTTTGATCTTTTAATTGGGCACACATGTCCATTGAGGCCACCATAATCATTTGTTTACTATCCTTGTCATATGATTCCACTGCTATATGTTCTTCGGATGTGTTTACTGGAAAAATAATATTAGTTGAAAATATGGGGGGAGTGATAATTTGATAGTTATCTCAACATTGGCTCGTCATGTGATGGCTAACATTTATGAGAAAGAGTAATTTCTCATGAATAGGATGATGTGGGGACAAGTGTAGGTGGTGAGGTAAACGAGGTAACTGATGTGGAAGGTGTGACAGGATGGAGGGTGAACGGGGTACATGATGTGGATGACAGGTGTTGCTCCAACATCTCTTTACATTTATCTATTTTGCAGGGGCGTGAGTGGGTGGTTTGAAGTAACCTGCTTTTCGTACCGCAATGCACCTGGTGATGCCACGTACCCTCAAGAGAAAACCGTGGTTTAAATTGTGAGACAACACTTCAAAATTAAACTCCGCACAACTTCTCCCCCCACAATCGCTCTCAACCGCTGATCTCCATGTTCCATTAAAATATGATTTTCGATCTTCTCAAAGTGAGACAAGCGCCCAAAGTTAAGCCGAGGTCACATCTCTTGGTCATATGTAGAGAATATAGAGAGAATTTCATGCAATTCCTATCCGTCGATCTGAGCGGGGGACACATGTCAGACGATCCCTGTATTCGTCTATTTCATACTCTGGAAGGAGGCAAGCAGTGTTAAGTAAAGAACTCCTAAAGACCCGAAGCCCGGAGTTCATCTAGACCATTGATCAAAGTGGACACGTGTCGACAGATCTGACACTCCGAAAGGTTTGTGGTGTTATGCATTTCAGAACGACTGAAGCCCGGAGTCTTGAAGTAAATCCCAGCCATCTAAATCAAAAGGACACATGACACCAGATCTCTCACTTCGGGGACTTAGCACTCTCAAAGGTTTGTGAGGTTAAGCATCTCGGAACACCAGAAGCCCAAAGTTCTGAAGTGAATCTCAACCGTCTAAATCAAAATATCACGCGAAAGGAGATCCTGTACTTCTGGGATAATTACTTCGAAAGAAAGTTGGATGTGTGAAGAGAGAACTCTTGAAGTCTCGAAGCTCAGATTTATGAAGTAAATCCTCACCGTTGAAATCAAGAGGAGACGCGACAGGAGATCCTCCACTTCAGATACTTAGCATTCCAAAGAGTTTGTGCTCCCTTTTTTGTCTATTTATCCCCTTCCATGCTATATTTGGTTCTTTTCTTAGTTTATCCAGATTCTGAACTGATTTATCATTCCACCAGATTCTGAGGTCAAGATTCCCTGCAACTTTTCATGGCACAAAAAATTAGCCTTCCTGTAACAAAAGAAATATGTAATCTCTTTGCTGAATAAAATTGTTAATTGTAAATAGTAAAATAATTTTGAAATTCGAAGAGCTTGTATAGATCTGTTTACTGAGAGATTATTAAAAAAGTCTGATGGAATTTGTTACCTAGAAAATCACAATAATTATTCAAATCGTTAACTTTAGCCAATCACAAATGTCATTAGCAATGTAAGAGGGCAGAAATATAAAGTTCAAAAAGTTCAAAATTATACATGTTCCAACACAACAAAAGCGTGGTGAAAACTTTCTATGATAGAGATAGTGTATCAGAATAGTTACTCGGAAGTCTAGGATGATGTATTACTAATCCATGGCAAACTCTCCTAATGACAGAAGAAGTGCTACTTGGATATGTTTCAGTTTGATCCTTGCCACGATGTCATGAGCTAGCAGGAGACAAAAGTGTTGAATTCGACCATGATATATTGTAATGATCAGAGCTATATGAAGCCTTCATAGAAAAACCAGTGTTCCATGACAGATCAAAGTACATTGAGATCAAGCATTACATTCTCCATGATGAATTCTAGAAAAGAGAAATGGTTCTCAAATATATCTCCACAGATGAGCAGATATCATATATTTTGGTAAAGCCTATGTCCAAGATGAAAAAGTTTTCATACTTAAGAAACAAGTTGGGGATCGTGGAGACGACTTCCTTATTAAAAAAGGAAGATATTAATCCCAGGTTGGGAGGGAGCACTAATGTGTTATTGATTTATGGACAGTCATTTTTCAGTTCAAAAAATGGTCCAGGATGAGTGGTTCCTTTCCAGTTCGGAAAGTGGTTTGAGATTTATGACAGACAGGCATTTTTCAGTTCGGAAAATGGTCCATATTGAATAGTCATTTTCATAATGAAAATGGTTTGATAGATTGTTGATGTACCATAGATAGTGATTCCCATTGTGGCTAATGTGGGGGAATGGTCTAGGAAAATCATTCTTCTTGGAAGTCACTTTGAGTAGTGGTCAAGTAGAATGTTCTGCCTCATTGGGCAGTCAATCTTTTGAAGTTCACAGTTGTGAGCAGTTTCGAAGAATGGTTCGTTTTGTAGGTTCGTGCAGGACAATCATTTCCATTAGGAAATGGTCTGAATAGTCATTCCCTAGGGTAGACTCATTCAATCCAGGTTTCACTGTAATTAGTGCCAGAGGAATGGCCCAGCTAGGTGAATGGTCCAAGTTCATAAATCAAGGACAGACATTCCCTAGGGCAGACTCATTCTCTCCAAGTTGCACTTTGACTAGTGTCAGAGGAATGGCCTAGTTAGGTGAATGGTCCAGGATAACAAATCGAGGACAATTATTGTTCTATACCTGAGAAGAATAGTCCAGATAGCCCATGGTTGATGTCTTACATTATGAGGGAAGATGCTCTTCCATATATTACATATGTGAGTGGAAGAATGGCCCAAATGATTCAGTTTATATCATGATATTGTCTTATGTAGGTTGATATCAGATGATATGATTTCTATGGAGACTGTATGTCTCTAGACAATAGATGTATGCTACTGTGGTGGATGTGTTCCACTGGTTGTGACTATGTGTCACTAATTAAGTATCGATGTGCTACTTGGTGTGGTCGTGTACCACTGGACATTAGTTTTGTACTACTATGGATAAACACAATTGTTTTCTATTGAATGACATTGTTTTGATTACCATGTAGACTATTAGTAGTGTTGAAAATGATTATCATCTAGATGGATAGTCAATTTGTTGATGGACATAAATTCTCTAGACAAAAAATGGTCCAGGACGTTTATTTTTTCTAGAACGTATGTCTAGATTAGAAGAATAGTCCTTGTAGCCCATGGCGTGGCTTCCAACATCTGTTGGAATAGTTATTCTTCTAGGACATATGTCCAAATTAGAAGAATGGTTCTTGTATCACTCTGTGGATTGAGTGACTTATTCAACGTCATGCCTGATTAATCAGATGGAGTATGGCTTCGAGAGATGATGTAGTTGATGCTATCAGATGATATTGATAGTGATGATGGTGCTCGTGATCTAATCATGAGATATCCTATATGGATATGATGATGCTACCGATTGAATAGTATGTGTTTTCTCAAGACTATTGCCTTCAATACCTCCCTAACTAGGAGGGAGTGTTGATATTATGGTAGTTATGGGAGGTATTAACCTTCACGTGTAACCCTGACAATAATTGAATATTCCGGGAAGCAAGAAGAAACCCTAAAGCATTGGACATAACCCTAGAAGACAAGTCAACTAAAGGAAATATTTAATATTGATATTTTAGCCTCCATAATGAGAAGTCGTCCCAGACAACTATGGAGGAGCAGTATAAATACAAGATTCTAGAGCTCATTTGGACACACAGAACTCACAACTACAAAAATTTAGTTGTGCGCAAGTGTAGAGAGTAACTGCAACTACAACTACTACAACTTGTATTTTCAGTTTCAGTCTTGGACTCTCTCTTGGTTATGGTCTGGACTTTCTTCTTGGTATGCTAACTCTAGAGAGTGATACGCTACCTTGATTGGCTATTATTCCTAGGTTTTTCTTCCTGAATTATTATTTGTCAAGGTTAAGGTGCTCAGGTGTGGCTTCGGCCTATGGTTGGGTGAAAATATTGCTATATTGTCTATGGTTAAACAAGCACACCTATTATTTCTAACAGGTGGTTATCCCTTGATACTTGTTATACCTTGCTTGGAAATAGTTGATGCATGCATTAGTTGCATATGAGGGGATATGACTATTACTCATGGTCAATCTCTTTGAAAACTATGTATATCCTTGAGTTAAACCCTTCTTAGAAGTTGAAGAACCACTTTGGGTTGATCATGAGGAAGGGGATGCACTTTTTGGAGTTTATACCCGACATATTCTTACAATATATAAATCCTTGACATTGAAATATATTGAAAAGGACACAATGATTTCTAACTTAATGAAAAAACTTTACCCCCTAGAAGCCCAAATTAGGGAATGTCTTAAAGAATCCGATGAGACTAAACTCACTGATAAAGATTCAATGAAAAATATAGTTACACCAAGAAATGAGTTTGCAAGTATGAGTGGCTATAATATAATTACTTACTTGGAAGATATTTTCTCTACTAAACTCTCAAAATGTTAGTTCACCATAGTGGGGATATTTTCAAGTAAAACATTAAACATCAACAACCAATTAAGTTCTCTTTAGTAGTAAGTATTAGTGGACTTACTTAAAATCCATAACACTTATTTTCCTCAGGAATACCAAAACATGAAGGGAATTTACCCCAAAATTTGTGGACTTCATATTTATATCACATACAACTTTCACCCAATTTGGAAAACTCAATGCTAAATGAATCCCACACTTAGGGACATTGTTAACACAAAGTTGTAGAAATTCCCAATTGTTGGTTTCATATATACCATTTCAAATAGTGAGTGGGTTTTCACACTAGTTAATGTACCTAAAAAAGGAGGAAAGTGGTGTGTGTGTGTGGACCATAGAGAGCTCAACAAGGATACTTAGAAGGAGCACTTTCCCTTTCCTTTCAATGACCAAATCCTAGCTTCCTTTTATGGGAAGAAATATGTTTTCTTCCTTGATGGATTTAGTGGCTACAACTAGATCCAAATTGCTCTTGAGGACCAATATAAAACAACATTCACATGCCCTTGGGGTACATTTTCTTATAGGGTTCTTCCTTTTATCCCATGTAACCCTTTCCACATTCCAAAGTGTTATTTTGAATATATTTTCAAACCTAGTTTATCACTATGTAGAAGACTACATGGATGACTTCACAATTTATGGAAAATGTTATGAGGAAGCATTGGCTAATCTAAAAAGTGTGATGCAATGTTGTGAACATATGAACATGTCCCTCAGTAATGGGAAATGTTTCATGTTCATGAATGAGGGAATAGAGTTGGGGAATCACATCTCATATTTCAGTATTGAAGTTGGCCTACTAATTTTTATGTTATCCAAGACTTGCTTATACCTCAAAAATAGAGTGATTTCCATAGATTTATTGGGCATGTTGGCTATTAAAAAAGGTTCATTATTATTATTATTATTAATTTCATCACCTCTATTTGTCCTCCTTACTAAAAATATTGAATTTATTTGGACTACAAAATGCCAACAAGTGTTTGAAACTTAAAAAAAAAAAACTAATCTTAGCCTTGTGTTAAGTGATCTTGATTGGGATATCCCTTTTCAAACCCACATTTATCCTTTAGGTGATGTTTTAGGATAGAAAGATGGTGATTAAAAATATGTCATTTATTACATCAACATAAATATTTTTAGATTTGAGTTAAACTATATTATGACTCACTGAGAATAAATTTCTTGTAATGATGTATTCCATCGAAAAATTTCAACACTACATCTTGGATACCCTATTCTTTTCATATAGATCATTGTGCTTGGTATCTCATTAATAAACATATTATTAGTGGTCAAATTGTTAGGTGGTTTCTTTTATTGCAAGAGTTTGGTCTAACTATAATTTACAAGCATGGCTTAAAAACTTCTTGAAAGAAGGCCTTGTGGATGAATTTTCCAAATGAGCGTTTGTTTGTTTTGGCCTTGCAAACCCATTGTTTTTCTAACATTATAAATTATCTTAATACTTGAGAGTTTCCTTAGTATTTCTCTCATAAAGAACATTGCAGAATCACAAGGAAAAATGCTCCTTACTGTTGGGTATGTGTTATATTCTTTGCACGAGTAGTAGTGTCTGAGCGCATGCATCGGGCGCGCAGGGGGGTTAGAGGGGGGTGGAGCCCCCCACGCGGGGGTTCTGGGGAAACTCCCCCGGAATATTTTTTTTCGCATCGGGACCGCATTTTCGGGACCATTATATTTAGGTGGTTTTTCGGCACATGGTTTCTTTGCCAATGGTTTTCTATTTCCGGTTAAGGAATTAGGGTTTTGGACTAATCTAGGTCATTGGGTTAGGGTTTTGGATGCCACTGGCTCCTATATGTATTTTGTATTGTAACATTGTAACACAATGAATGAATATAGAATATGTTGGTTTTCCCGGTTTGGGTTTCCAGGGGAAAAATCTCTATGTAATGTTTGTATTTCCCATTGTATCTTTTCTGTTCTTTTCTGAATATTTGTTTGCAGTAGATATTGTACAAGGTTAGAATTTACACTTACAACTATATTTAGGGATATTTATGCCACATGGGACTTGATCATTTCCTATGTCATTTCCTAGAAGAGGATGAAGTTTATGGTGTGATCTATGCCTATCATGGTGAACCAAATGGGGGTCATTTTGTTGCCAAACGAGTTTCCCTTAAATTTCTTCATGTTGAGTACTATTTGCGCTAACTCTTTACAAAGATGTTAGGGAATATGTTAGAATATAATCCACACATATCCACACATATCCTCCATTTCCCATTCTTTTTATGAGCAATAACCAAGGAGGATACCCCTCACCATTTGAGATTGGATAAATGAAACCATCATCTAATAGTTTTTGCAATTCTTATTTGACAATGTCTTTCAATGCATGGCTCATCCTTCTTTGAGGATACCTAATATGTATGTAGTCCTCCTTGATGTAAATATTATGAGTACATATGGAAGGGTGGATGCCTTTCATATCCTTTCAATCCTATGCAAAGGCTGCAATATTTCTTTTCAACACAACTAGTAATTTTTGTTCTTGTTTATCAATAAGTTTTGTGTTGATTTTCAATGTTTTTGAAGGGATGATTTCTACAATTTTGATGGTGGGATTTTTAGTTTCATCTTTGCATAGTTCTTCCCATAGTTATGTTTTCTTATCAACATAAATTTCATATTCAAATTCATCATTTATGCCTTATATTATCACACCAACAAGGTATTGGTTTTGCAATAAATTTGAAATGAAGGTGTATTCATCAACTTTTCCACTAGCCAAGGATGTATTAATCATGAATATAGGATTGGCAGTAGTCTAGACCATGTATTATTCTTCTTATTCCACCCATATTGGAATATTTTTGGTCATTAATGGTTGTGAAGGGGGATAAAGGACAAGTTGTTTTTGGGGCATCCCATTAGTGATGGTCATGTTCCTTGCCCTACAGTTGATGTATGCATATGTTGTGGCCAACCAAGATATTCCCAAGACAAAAGGATACCCATTGAATTTATATTTTGTTTATAGGACCAAGAATTCAGTGGGGTACTCCAAAGAATCAATATAGAGCATTGTGTCTTCCAACATCTCCTCAGGATTTACCATGGATATATTTGCAAGTTGGAGCACAATGGGGGTGTCTCTTAGGGATTTGTAAAGGTTTAATATAAACATGGCACCTCTTGCCATAAAATTGATAGAAACCCCTAAATATATGAGAGTATTTTGGATCAATATTTTGTTATGTGCACATTTACTAAAGGGCTTCCTAGATCCAAATACTTAGGAACAATTATCCTTACAAGCATGGGGTTAGATAATTGTCCTATAAAAATGATTGTGGGGGTGTCCTTTCTCTTTCTCCTTGGTATTTTGATGCATTATTTTTTGATAAATCTGTTATAAATAGGTACATACTTAATGTCTTGTAGGATAGGTATCTTCACACACAAGTTTTTGAGTTCTCCTAAGAGTTGATTCTCTTCAGATGTATACGATTTATTAACATTTAATATTTCAGGATAAGGTGGGACTTGAGGTTGTGGTAGGATAACATCATCTTTTTAGGCTTTGAATCCTTTATGGGCTTTGGCTATTATTGTAATACTTTTCTTGATCTAAGGTTGATTTCTTGTACATCTAAGGAGTAAGTCTGATATGTGGATTCATTGTTGTACACATGTTTCTATAGTGGGAAAACCCCCCTATGGACTACACTAGGGTTCAATCGTGCAATCATAACTAACTGTCTAAAGTCTACTACTTTTAACAACTATCCCAACAATACCCCACATTCATGCATAAAATAAAAAGTATAAGGATCTGGTAGTCTTACCTTAAAATCTGTGTCTGATGTCATTCCTTTTGCCTTCGGTCGCTCCTCGACTGCAAGTCTCCTCCCAAGGCTGACCTGCATTCACCAAAAGACAAACAAGAAACCACAAACATGCATCTTATATATGAATTAGTGGGTTAGATGTCATAATAAAATGTAAATCAAACATGAATATTGAACACATCATATGGTGGGACATAAAAAGTACTTCTTTATATTAATCTCACAAAGTCACTTACAAAATGAGATCGACAAATGCTCCTAGAACCTGGTCCTGGGTTCCTCTTCACCAAGCTCCAACTGCTTCCATGTATCCTTCTTCTCTCACTCTTCTCTCTAGAGAATGGACATAGGCTTATGAATAAGGAAAAAAGAAAGAATAGGGAATTCTAGCTCAAAACTCACAATGTGGCTGCAAATTATTGGGGAAAGGGGGGAAAGTGAAATGGGAAGAGTTTCACTGTAGGTATGTTTCTCCTCAGAATGAGACCCCAAATCCTCCTTTTATATGACAAAAGGATGGTTATTCGGTTGGGTGACGGACTATAGGCGGTAGATTAGTTAGGAAACTACCCAATAGCCCGTAATCTCAACAAATCCCTTGCAAATTTTTATTTTTTGCAATATTTGTGGGTATACGTGGGCTGTAATGGTACAAATAGTGTATGTACATGGGAAATAGTGGAGCAGAGTGCGTACATCTTCAAAAATTGTGTTTTTAAGAAGAGTTGTTCAGTGTTGGCTTGGGAAAAAAAGTAAGTAAGATGGCCTGATGCCAGGTGTGCATGTATAGTGAAATTTAGGGTTATAACAGATGCCCCCTAATGTGTGAGGTCATAAGAGAATATGATGGTCGAAATACAGTACAAATCTTCACCAACGTACAAAGCGAGTGATCGTAGGACTAGAGTTCGGGAGGCGCCATATGAAAAATAACAATTGTCTCATCGAGGCGGGCATACCCATGCTCGGGATGAAATAAATCATGGCTTCCAATCAAATACATTGCAGATCCATGTCATATAACTATATAAAGTGTAGTCGCAAGAAATACACAATGGATCTACATCTCAAAATCAAAGATATACATGTATAGTATCCATCTTCAAGAAGCCAATGATGTCTGATGGCTGGAGATGAGGCCTTCAGAGCTCGAGCAACAAATTAAAGATCTTCAAAACTTAGGTAGGAGTGTAATGTGAGTGTACAAATTCACTACCCAGAGGTCTTCGACGACTCATCGAGGAACAAACAAGAGGATCTCGGTGATCAGGCACAAAACTTCATTGATTTCGAACAAGGAATTGATTGGACTTTCGGGATGGCCGAGCATGATGGTAAGAGACAAACTGCAGAGAGGTCGACTCAAGTTAGGTAAAAATTCCCTTGGAAAATAACACGACTGATGATCTGACTTAGGGAGCAAGACATTGACATAAGTTCACGATGAAGGAGGCAACACAAACTCTCCATATGTTTGAAAGGATAACCAAACGGAGGAGGACACTGATCTATGTTACGAGAACAACTTCCTAAGGTCATATTAAATCCCAAATATTGATGAAAAATTGAAAGGATGTTCTTTGTCCAAGGGTGACTCATTGTGATGCCATAAAAAAAAAATACTTTTCCCATCCTCTTTTTGGGGTATATTTGATTTTTTTTGTCTTTTTCAATATTTTAGAGAGCTTGAAAAAGAATAAAAGAATGTTACGTTACAAATGAGGAATGAATGTCGCAAGCATACTAGTTCCAAGCGCAAGGAACACACTAATGCTCATAGAAAGGAGACATGTGCAGGAAAAGGACACTCGGGAAAATTCCTCCATGGGTCAAGGTGTCAAGATGCACAGGAAAAGTGCTACAAGGCTTGCATATAAGGCATGCTTCAAAGGTTCAGTTGAGAGAAACATGGAGTCGACATTAGGCCAAAAATGTAGGAATTCAAATTTGATTAATAAGACACAATGATAACATCCTTCAATGCAATTTTAAACGAGCCCAGAGAAGGTAAGCTCGATGGTTTTTCATTTTTAGAGAGTCTAAAAAAGCGCAAAAGAAGACTCCATTGGGGTACCTTTTTCGAAGGTAGTCTAGTCGGTTTGAAAAAGGGATAAACTAGCACCGAAAATATGTCTATTCAAAACCATTTTAATGAGAGTGACAAAGACAAGATCACTCAACAATCTTTTCAATTTTAAGGAGTCTGAAAAGAGATTAACTATGGACTTGCTTCCTTTTTCTAGATTTAGTCTCCTTAGCCCGAAAAAGGTGAAATTTACCGAGGAGAACTCTCCCGGCGAGACGAATCTCCTGAGGTGTACCTTTTTCCTCCTTAATCTATAGGACGAAAAAAGGGGTAAACTCATGCCAATAGATGTTTTTCTGAACCAATTAATGAGTGTGAAAGAACAAGGTTCATCGACGATCTTTTCAATTTTAAGGAGTTTGAAAAGAGATTAACTATGGACTCTGTAAAGGATGTTCTTCTGGACCAGTTTAACGAGTGTGAAGAAACAATATCACTCGACGATCTTTTCAATTTTAGGGAGTCTAAAAAGAGCTTAACTATGGACTCTGTGGGGGTTCCTTTTTCATAAATTTTGTCCCTCAGGCCCGAAAAAGGGGTAAACTTATAACTGAGAATGCTCTTCTAGCGAACCGAAGTTCCTAGAGCATACCTTTGTTTGTAAAATTGACCATCCAGACAGAAAAAGGGGTAAACTACCGCCAGAAAGACGTGCCTTCAAATTTTAGTTTGGAGAGCGTGAATGACAACAAGATCGCTCGATAATCTTTTCATATTTAGAGGGCTTGAAAAGGGCTTAAAAGAAGACTTGTTTTGTGGGAGTATCGAGGGTGAGGGCAAGAGTGATAACATATCATACATATGAGGCTCAATCTCGTAATCAGGACAAGACTAACAAGGACTCCCAAGCCTAAATTCATTAATGATGACATGAACACCAAAATGCAACCAAGATCTACCTAGGGCATCCATGTGAAGGTAAGCTCTACCACTAAATTACGACACTTCTAGAGCAGCAATGATGGTTCCATGTCGCAATTCGGTGGGATCGATCCTATGGAAAAGAGAAAAAGACAACAAGGTGAAACAAGTGGAGGTGGAATCCTAACTTAGATGCACAAAGTTGGAAAATGACTTTTTACCAAAATACCTTAAAAGTGCCCCATCTCTCAAAAGGTTTTCCCGAAACAAAAGTAAAGTGTATCATAACATCCAATGAGAAACTCAAGAACCACGTTAAATGATTTTCAAGCCAGAAAAAATGACAAAAGAGGTCAAAAAATGACAAAAAGGGCGAAGAAAGTATATAAATAGAAGTTGGCAGCTCATTATCACCATTGAAAATTGAGAATTGACCAAAAAGACAAAAACACCGCTTTGTTAAATAAGTTAATTGCGGGAGCTTCATTGGACGAAACAAACTTCCGCTTGGACCAAGTAAGTACAAACTAGCTCCTCTTGCATTTCCATACTTTCCTTTTCCATTAGTTTTAGTTTTTGAGGGGGCACGCACCTTTAAAAAAGGTCGGACCTACGTGTACATGGGTTTTCCTAGTACAACCTGCGTATGCCCATGGACAGAAAACAAAATGCTTGCGTGCATATGCGACTATGTCCAATACAACCCGCATACACCCTCAAAGATATGAAAAAATTAAAAATGTGATCAACAACTCTTTTTTGAACTTGTCATTTTGCAGAATGTATGTCCATTGGAGAGAGAGGGAGCATGAGGATATTGATCTATTGGTTGATGAGGACCCTGCAGCTATGGCCGCATTGAGACAATGCAGTTTGTGGAAGTTCTTCCAGTGCCCATTCATGAGGGAACAACCCAAGCTACTGAATGCCTTGGTAGACTATTGGCATCCTGACGCTGAGGTGTTTATGCTTGAGGGGCAGTCATTGACTCCAACGACTGAAGACATTTACTTTCTGACTGGCCTCTCTAGGAGGGGTGAACCAGTCAAATTGCGTGCTTTCCCCCCCGGGCCTCACAACATTGCAGAGATGATTGGACTCCATTACGAGGCTGACACTGAGAAAGTAGGTTCTCTGGTGCCAATTAACAGGATTACCAACCTATCACTCAAAGTGATAGTTTTACTTATTGGGTGGATCACTGGATCTGTAGTTTTACATCAGGCCTCCCAGACACACTTTCATTATGCAATGCAGTGCTTGAATGCATGAATATTTGATTGGAGCATGACCATGCTAGACTGCATGAAGAGACAACTCACCGAGTGTCGTGGGCGGGACAACCAAATTTTTTGATTTGGGACCATTTTATGCTCATTATTCTTCGAGAGAGTTCCTGGTATCAGTCCATGAGAGACAGTGTGAGGGCACGTGGCCTCCCTCCTAGCAGTGTGTAGATGGGCAGCTTTGTTGTCACAACAGGGGGGAGGAAGGACCATAGAGGTCTTCGACGATGCATTTTTTGACTGGTGGGAACGACAGATTCTGACGATAGAGGACTACCCCTATGTCGATATCAACTTTTTCAGGGACCCGTACATGCCCATACCTCCGAGAGAAGAGCGAGGAGAGATAGGTACGTTCATCTTTAAATGTTATTTAATTTTTATTTATTTTTATATATATCATTTTTTTATGGGAATCAGAGTATCTAACAACTATGTATCTATTTGTGTACATATGTGGGGCCAGTGCGTCCAACAGACTTCTCGAGGACCAGGTGGTGTCCTCGACCAGAGGATGTACCAGCCGCAGTCGCTGGACAAGCAACAACAACAGGGGGACCTCCAGTCGGAGAGGCTGAGAGAGTTTTGAGACGGGTAGAGCGGAATCTCACTGTTCTCACTCGCGCAGTGCCTATGGAAGAGATCGAGGATCTCCCACCATCGATGCAACGTCACGTAGTTGGGGTGCCACGGACCTGGGTCCAACTCTTCCGAAATTTGGAAAATGTTGTGGTTCACTATGGCAGGGCCAACAGTCCTCGCCCTTAGCTTAGGATGGACCAGTTACATATCGGGGGCACTTTTTGTATATTTTTTAGGGCATAAGCCACGTGATGTGTACTGGATATGTATTTTTGAGGCGCTTGCGCCCACTTATGTACTCTGAGACTTTCAATATATATATATGTGTATTTAGATCTTTTCTGTCTTATGGATTACATTTATTTACATGTGTATGTGTGTGCTTTTTCTTACATGTGTGCAATATGCCAATCTAATACTTGATTAGCTAGAGTATCTGTCATTTGATTCAATCTCCTAGGAACATGGATATACGTAATGTAATAAAAAAAACATTCTAAGAGACATACCCTAAGGAATCGTCGATGTAGAGTAGGATCATAAACATGATAAACCCCGTTTAGATGGGACACAACCAATTGTGCATCTAAGTAGACCCGGAGGTAAGAGATACCATGTGACAAGGCGTCACAAAGCAACTCTATTACTGCACTATATTCAACGACATTGTTTGTGGCGTCACCTAAAGAGGTACCTCCGGAAGATAGCAATTGGTCTTGAGGTGTGAAGATCACCCAAGCTGCAGAAGCAAGCCTTTGAGTGTGTCGGATAGCATCATCCGCGAACCCAACAAACACCTGTGATTCGCTTGACATCTTCCACAGTGAAAAATATGACATAAAAATGACACATCCATAAAACAAAAAGGACAAAACAAAATTGTATAAGAACTATACATATATACAATAAGTCACCCAAGGCGTCCCACCTATGAGTAATACTTCTTGAGATAGAGCCCATTTCTAGGCTCTACTAAAGCGTTCCCTTCAAAATCAACCATACGATAAGCTCCCTTCCTTAATACCTCCTTCACGATAAAAGGTTTGAACCACATGGGTTTGAATTTGCTTGCCCCCAGGGGATCCTTATCTTGGTCATAGACTAGGAAAAGGTCGCCTTTGAAGAAAATTCGAGGACGAACGAACTGATCATACTGACACTTGACTATTTTCTTGTGAGCCTCGTTAGCCAAGGCTACATTGTGTCATTTCTCATCGAGCTTGTCGATATATAATAAGCATTCCTCAAGTGGTGAATTGTCTGGCAATAACTGTACTGCCAACTTAAGAGATGGGATCTGGAATTCTATAGGCAGGACTTCTTCCAACCCATAAACGAGTTGAAAAGGTGAGAAATTGGTGGTAGTCTTTATAGACATTCGGTAGGCCCACAATGTTGAGTACACCATCAAATGCCAATTTGACTTGGCCGAATTGATTGTTCGTTGTAGAATGGTCTTGAGACTTATTCATAGCTTCCACATGACCATTCACTTGTGGGTAATAAGGTGATGAGTTTTCTTGCCTCAACCCTATATTTGACGTTAACTCGGACATCATTTTGTTCTGAAAGTGACTGCCATGGTCAGTGACAATCACTTTTGGGATGTCTAACCTTGCTATTATTTGATTAAACAAGAAGAGAGTTGTTGTCTCGCCATCATCTTTGAACGTTGGCATAAATTCGACCCACATTGTAAAGTATTCTACTGCTACAATGATATAACGATGCCCCTTGGCTGAAGGGGGTTTGCATGTGGTATAATCAATCCCCCATTTAGTGAAGGGGCCAACTGTAATTAAGGGAAACATAGTAGCGGGGTGTGCCCTCATATTCCGAGAGAAGATATAACATGGGTGACACTTCTTAACCGATTCAACGCAATCTTTGATTAACATCGACCAATAGTAACCGGCTCGTAGAATATTTTGGGTTGTTTCCAACCCAGACAAATGGACACATGCTCCAGTGTGGTAGTCGTTAATCAAGAGTTCCTCTTCTTCATGAGTGAGGCACCGACGAAGGATGCAATCTACACCTCGACGATACAAAGTGTCTTCGAGTATGAGATAGTTTTTTCCTGTTGGCGTATACGTCGACGATCATCACGAGAAGCAGAGGCGGGGCACTTCAAAGTCTAGAGATAGACTAGTAGATCTCCATACCAGGGGTTCGAAGATGAAATCAGAAAAAGATCTCCTTTAATCGGTGATTCTTCGAGTGTAACATCACCTGACTCGACCGAAAGTTCCAAGATAAGTTCTGCAAATACCATCAACTTTCTATATTTCACGGAAACAAAATCTAAGTCAAATTCCTGGAGGATAACAATCCATCTACTGATATTTTCACCGATTACACGTCGTGTCAACACATATTGGAATGGATTCACAATGGCAATTACGATGGTCTTGTGAAACATGATACAGTGACGGAACCGTTGGACAACATGTATTGTTGCCAACGTAAGTTTCTCAACATGGGACTAGTTGAGTTATATTCCAACCAGGCCTCGACTCAAGTAGTAAATGACATGTTCTTCAAGTAGATCGTCCTCTTGAACCAAGACCATATCGATGGTCGACTCTGCCACGACCAAGTACAATAAAAAATATTTATTATAATTGGGTGGTCGAAGTAGAGGGGAAGACATGAGGGCACATTTCAATGCTTCGAATGAGCATTGAGCGGCTTCATCCCAAAGGAAAGGGACACCCTTCTTTAGTAAACGCATAAACCCTTTAGTTATCTCAACATAGTTTGCGATAAAATGCCGAAGAAAATTGGCTTTTCCCTGTAAACTCTGAAGCTGAGGGACAGTGCACGGGG
>SNQJ01S0054440.1:0-27652 GCA_010110895.2 Picea sitchensis | reverse complement strand
ATGACAACTAGTACAATATCAATTGATAGAACACACCTGTGTTTATCCATGGTAGTACACAACTACTCAAAGCGTGACACATAGTCGCGAATAGTGGAACAAATCCACCACATTAGTATATCTCTACTGTCTAGAGACAAGCAGTCTCCATAACAATCATCTAATGAAAACCTGCACATAAAATATTGTTAAAAATAAACTAAACCATTTGGGCCAATCTTTCACTCACATCTGTGAGATATGAAAGAATATCTCCCCTCAATATAGAAAATCAATAATGGGCTATCTACCCTATTCTTCCCAAACAAGGAAGAATGATTGTTTATGATTTCTGAGCCATGAGCCATTCCTCACCCTGGGCCATTCTTCCTACACTAATCAAAGTGCACCCTGGAGAGAATGTATAAACCCTAAGGAATGTTTGTCCCTAATTGTTGAGCCTGGACCATTCCCCACCCTAGGCCATTCTTCCTACACTAATCAAAGTGCACCCTGGAGATAATGTATAAACCCTAAAGAATGGTTGTCTGGACCATTTCCTCTATTAACCACAAGAGGAAAATACTATCCTGTATCAACCTCCAAAACAGACCATTCCTCATGTTAACCACAATGAGAAATAGCTGCCCGACGAGGCGGGTCAATCTTCTTGAGTAACCCTCAAGAAGAGAGACTGCCTTAGACCACTCCCCATGTTAACCACAATGGGAAGTCATTGTCTATGATACATCAGCGATCTGGACCATTTCCCATGTTAACCACAATGGGAAATCGTTGTCCATCATAAATCTCAATCCACTTTCTGAACAGGAAAGAATCTGTCCAATCTGGACTATTTTTCAATCACAAAGATAAATGTTTCAATAATACTTTTCAACAATATTTTTTTCAATAATATTTTTAGTGCTTCCTCCTAACCTAGAGAGTCTTCCCTTTCAGCTAAGGGAGTTATTTCAACGATTCCCATCTTCTCTCGGAACTATGCAAACATTATTCTGGATAGAGGTTTTGTTAGAATGTATGTTGTCTGCTTGTCAGTGTGGATATACTCAAGCTTTACCTCTCCTTCATGGACTTTATCTCAAATAAAGTAGTATTTGATCTCAATGTGTTTCAACCTTTCATGAAATATAGGATGTTCTGATAATCTTATACAACTCTGATTATCACAATGTATTATGGTCGATTCTGGAATCTGATCAAATAAATTGGAAATTAACTTCCTTAACCATCTGTGATATACTTTGCTTCTGCTGTGCTGAGTGTGACAGACTTTTGTTTCCTGCTGCCCCAAGATATCATAGCGGAGCCCAAGATGAAACACATACATGAAGTGCTCTTTCTGTCTTCTGCACTTCCTGCACAATCTGAGTCTGTGAATCCATGAAGTTGTATATCACTGGATGCGGTATATCTCAAACCATAGTTTATTGTTCCACGAATATATCTTAATACATTCTTTGAAACTATCCAATGCTCATGTCTTTGTTCCACCTAGAATTGGATTAGTGTATTCACGGCAAAGCATATGTTTGGTCGAGTATTTACCAAATACATCAATGACCCAATTAGTTGTCGATATAGAGATGGATCTACTAGATCAGAATATGGAACTTTCACTTTTCTTATATATTCATTCATAGGAGTGTCCATGGACTTACAATCCATCATTCCAAATTTATGAAAGATCTTTACTGCGTACTTTCCTTGTCCAAGGAATACTTCACCACGCTTCTGCCATAATTCTAGTCCCAAGTAATAATGCATGAGACCTAGATATTTCATATCAAATTCAGAAGCTAATTCCTTTTTGCACTGGACAATAAGAGACTCTTCACCTGTTATGAATAGATCGTCAACATATAATAGTAGAATCACAGGTGCATTGTCCCCGACTTTGTAATAAAGGTTTGGATCTGCATGACTCTTGGAGAAACCAAATCTTGTTAGATAGATGTCCATTCTAGCATACCAATATCTTGGAGCTTGCTTGAGTCCATATAGATATTTATTTAATCTACAAACGTGAGTGTCTTTGGAATGTACCTCAAACCCTTGAGGTTGTTCAATATATACTTCTTCTTCAATTTCTCCATTTAGGAAGGCCATCTTTACATCCATTTGATGTAAGTTCCATCCCATGGAAGCGACAAGAGATATGATAGCTTTGATGGAAGTATATCTAGCCACCGGAGAAAAGGTTTCGTCATAATATTCTCCCTCCTTTTGGGAGAACCCTCTGGCTACGAATCTTGCCTTGTATTTATCCACGCTTCTGTCTGTTGCATGTTTGATCTTGTATACCCATTTTGAAGTTACCACCAATTTTTCTTTAGGTCTAGGTACAATTTTGCATACCTCATTTTTCATAATGGATTGATGCTCTTCTGTCATATCTTCTTTCCATTGTCCCTTTTGAACTGCTTCTTCAAATGTGGTAGGTTCTTCATCTAGAAGCTTTTTCATGTATGCTGCATAACTTGAGAATCTTTTAGGTCTTTTACTCTTTCTGAATGTTCCTTCTAGAACCTTGAGTCTTTATGCATCTTGTAAGGTAGCTTCAAGCCAAGCTGGTATTTTCTTGGTCTTAGGTATGATATCTGAATTAATGTTTTCACATGGTTCCATAGGATGATTAGGTAGTTCCTTTTCGTCATTTTCATTTTCTGTGTTTTCTTTGTTAAGTTCTTCAATCTCTTCTTCTTCTATAGTTTCTTCTATGGATTTCTTGAAGGCCATCTTCTCATTGAATGTTCTGTCTCTGCTGGCTTCGATCTTGTGTTGTTTTGGAATATATATTATATAAGCTTTGGATGAATCACTGTATCCCACGAATATCCATTTATTTCCTGAAGGTTCTATTTTATTCCTCTTGTCCTTGGGTATGTGAGAGTAAACAGGACATCCAAATATTCTTAGATTTTCCACATTAGGTTTCTTACCTGAGAAAGATTCTTCTGGTGTCATGTCCTTCAATATACGATGAGGACTTCTATTCTACACATATATTGTTGTCATTGTTGCTTCTCCCCATAAGAACATGGATAGACCTTGATCATTTAGTAAGGCTTTTACAGTTTCTCCAATGGATCTGTTCTTTCTTTCTCCTACACCATTTTGTTGAGGATTATGAGGAACAATTAGCTCCTTCCTAATCCCTATTGATTTGCAGAATGCAACAAATTCCTTTGATGTGTATTCTCCACCATTATTGGTTCTTAGCATCTTGATCTTCTTATTAGTGAGGTTTTCTATTTCGGCTTTGAACTCTTGAAACTTGTTGAATACTTCATCTTTTGTCTTTAGTAGATATATCCAAGTCTTTTTTGAATAGTCATCTATGACGATTACGTAGTAGGAATATCCTCCTAGAGATTTTACTGGCATTAGACCACAAACATCTAAGTGTATCAGATCTAGAATCTCCTTAGATCTGTTGTTGTTGCTTGGGAATGGTTTCTTGATATTCTTCCCAAGAGCACATCCTTTGCATATTCCTTCATGTGTAGATTGCAACTCTGGTATTCCCTCAACCATCATTTTGAGAAAGGGTAATGCTTGATATTTAATGTGAGCGTACCTTCTATGCCAAAGCTCACTGGGGTTGACTTTATTGTGTACAAGAGCTTCTTCATTTTGTTCTAGTAGTCTATACAGATTTCCTTCATGATTTCCAATAACCCTAGCATTCTCTGTGCTGGAGTCTTTATTCCATGATAACACCTTTCCATCCACAAAAGCTATTATGTTTCCCTTGTCTTCTAGGAAAGATATCGATGCAAGATTCTTTTCTAAACTAGGTACATATAAAACATTGCTTAAGTGAACATAGTTACTTGTTTTCAGTTTGATGGAGGCTTGTCCAAATCCTTCTATGGGGTAGGTGGTTTGGTCTCCAAGCTCTACCTTGTACGAGGTCTTCCTCTCATTTATATTTGAGACTCTGGCTTGATCTCCCATCATGTGCCTAGAAGCTCCACTATTGATTATCCACATGTCATCTTCAATCGTTCCAGTAAGTGCTGAGTAGTGTAAAAGACTGATCGTTTCACTCATGTCTTCAGTTGACTGGTAACTGGCCATGCCTTGATCCAAAACGTCAACTTCGTTGTTTCTGTCTTCTGAGAGAGCCAAAAGGTGCACTAAGTTAGGGAGTATTTGAATATCTTCTTTTTGAGCGAGATGCTCCATCAAAAGGTGTTGGATCTGAGATTAGGGTTTTTGCAACTGCTTCTGATAGTAACCCTAGTGGCAGTAAATTGAAATACAGAGATATATTTCAATATACTTGTTTTCTAGCCTTGGCAGAGTGTGTACTTGTATCCTACATACCTTGGGAGAATACAAATATGTCGAGAAGTTAAACAACTTAAGGATTGATAGACCTCCTTGTTTGGATTGGGATTATGCAGTAGGGTTCTTTGATGGAGCCTCACAGGACATGGGCAAAAAATGTGGGGTAGGGTCTATTTTAAAATGTCTAGCCTTAGGGACCTTCAATATGAAAATGAACTATGGGTATGGAACAAATACAAAAGGAGAACCGTTAGCCTTATGGTGCATGTTGTATTTTGAAAATGTATTGAAGGTTATAAGATTAATGTTGGCAGGTGATTCAAAGTTAATTATTGACTAGTTCAATAATGATAATAATTTACAGGTACTCACTTTGCAGCCATGGATGGAAAAAATTGGGACTGTGTGGAATTTTTATTCAACTAAAATCACATCACATTACAGAACATATAACAAGGTTGCAGATCAGATGTCCAAGGAAGCACTACAGCTGGATGAGGAAGGTGTTTTTTTTACAAAAATCACATATAGTCTTACAGGGAACTATGAAAAAGTGTCTACAAGATAAATAATATCGGTAAAAGGGATAATGATAGGCTGGATATTCACTGTAATAGACTAGTTAATGTTTCTTTTGTGTTTTGATAATTTTGTAAACAAGCTACTAACATGAAGGTAATTGTTGTTGTATTTGGTTTTATAAAAGTTTTGGTGAAGGTTAATTGATGGGAACAGTCATGAACTGAAGACATGCTAATTTAAGTTGTAATGTCCTCTTGGGAATAGATTTAATGTCCCCAATACTAAAATGTCATCTAAACTACAATAAATGCATAAAATCAACCAAACCAAAAAATACTAAAAATTACTTGCAAAATCAAAGAAAAGTGGTACTCAAAATTTTGAAATTTTAGAATGTGTTGTGTACTCAACACACTATCAAGTACGTTTTTGAAATTTTATAGTTACAATTGTTTGTAGACAACTATAAGCTATATCTTTATTCTATTTTGGACTGTGGGATTTTGATAATAACCCTTTTTTGATACAACCTTACTATGAACATTTATTGCAGCTTTTTACTTAATACAATTATCTACCAATCATTGTTAAAAGAAGATTCAAATTTAATATAGTTTATCAAAATAATGATTTTAATATTTTAACCATGAGATTTCATATATATATATATATATATATATATATATATATATATATATTCTAAAACAATACATATCAACTTTTTATTATTATAATATAAACATTTTGCATGTAAGTAACCATAATTTATTATTCACAATACAAAATGGTCTTATACACATACATAGTGGAACACAGAATTTGTTAAAGTGTTAAAAGGTGGGACATTGTAGACCTCCAAAGTGGAATCAAGCAATGAAAAAGAGGTAAAAAATCATTGAAAAATACATACCACAACAAAGGTAAGGTAAAGGACAAGGATTTTTAAAATAGGTAGAGGTCAAGGAATTTTTTTTAAGAAGAGGCACATGGTATGAAGAATACAAGTGAGATACTTGATTTTATACTTGCAAGATTCTGTGGCATAAGTTGTTTGGAGAACTTCAAATGAAAGTGAGTAGAGAGTCATTTGGTACATTGATAAACCATGAGAATGTGATGATGTGAATAACATAGTAAAATTGAAAAATATCGTAATAAAAGGAATCATGATGATAACTGGAAGATGAACAAAATTTAGACTCCAACATTATGACACACATAGGAATCTAAAAGGAACTTTTTATTTCTTCTTTGTATCTTAATTACAAATGAAAAAATTATTATTATTTATTTTATTTTATTTATTTTTATTTTTATTTAATTATTTTTACTATTATTTGTTTATTTAATTATGTTTTTAAAATTAAAATTAAAATTAAATTAAAACTACAAATCCTATTTTAAAATTAAAAATTAAAATTAAATTAAAACTACAAATCCTATATGATAACTTAAATTAATAACATTTATTATTTTTTCTCCAATTATAAATACTTCATAAATCATTATATATATATGTTATTATATATATATATATATATATATACATATATATATATATATATATATATATATATATATATATATATATATATATATATATATATATATATATATATATATATATATATATATGTATATATATATATATGTATATATGCATGCATATATGCATATGCATATATGCATATGTGCATATATGCATATGTGGGTAATGGGGAGTTATATATATATATATATATATATATATATATATATATATATATACATATATTCATATATATATATATATATATCTATATATATCTATATATATATATATATATATACATATACATATATATATATATATATATATATATATATATATATATATATATATATGTATATATATATATATAACCTTTATTTAGAATTTAAAATATATATATTTATAATTTATATATTTACTTTTATTTAGAATTTAAAATATTTATATTTAAAATTTATCAGTTTCATTTTACTAAGAAATAATCATATAAATAATAATTGTTGAATTAACTAGATAAATAAATAAAAATTACACTTAGTATTTGTAAGTTGTTCTTTGCATTCATACTTATTAATATAAATTTAAAATTCTAATTGAAAGTGATTTTTTAAGTAAAATTGTAATTAAAGTTTAAAAAAAAATAAATTAAAATTAAGGTTAGTGTTAAAATTATAAATTAGAATTAAGTTTAAATTTAAAAATAATATTAACCTAGACATAAAACTAAACTTTTTTTCTTTTACTATATTTACTTCCAGAATTATAGATAATTATTTTAATTAATTTCTTATTAATAAAAACATGTAATCAAATTGTCTCTTCATAATTCAATTCCTTCACAATGATGAATGAATTAATTTCATATTAATATAAACATGTAATCAAATTGTCTCTTCACAAATCAATTTTTTCATGATGATGAACCAAATTGGTTTGGTATGAAATGTCAAAAAAAAGATGCCTATATCTAAAAGATTCCCTAAACATTTACACTAGCATTCCCTAAACATTAACACTAGCATTAGAAATATAAAATTAATAAAATTATAAAGAATGTAGTTTATGATACATATTTTCATGACCAATAATGTTAGCACTCTCTCTATGTGTGATATTTGCAATAAACTAGTGAAAGTTCCCTAGCTATTCATCTTGATATCATGGCTTGGCCACAGAGGCCGCCACCAAAACTAAATTTTAATTTAAAAATTAAATTAAAAAAAATAATTACAGTTACATACCTGAAGCTCAGCCCACCGAACGCTCGCCAATACAATAGCCCGACCAACACGACGCCCTCCAACAGGCCGACCAACGCAACGCCCGCCAACAGCCCACAGGAACGCCCACCAACACTCGCCAACGCTCACAAACACCAATGCTCATAATCATGAAGGAACGCTCAAAATCACGAAGGAGCGCTCACAATCACGAAGGAACGCTCACAAATGCCAAAAGGTTAGAAAAACGTTTGAATGTTGATGTGTGGTTGATATATAAACCTTCTTTCGGCCAAAAGATATTTCGGCTGAAAACTAGTTTGGTCGAAAGATTGTTTCGGCCAGAATATCTTCCGGCCGAAAGAATATTGCCGGATGGAAAAAATTCATCCGACTAAATATTTACATGCAAATCGAGGATACCATCAGTGTACCATTCGATTTGACGTTCCATCTTTTGATCGAAAAATACTTCGACCGAAAAAAAATTCTTTCAGCCGAACAATATTATTAGTTCGGCTGAAAAAATGTTTTTCAGAATTTTGGAGGTCAGATTCTCACGAAAGTGTTACCCACCTCCGTGATTTCACCCATATAGCTTATGATCTCTCAATATTTGTAGAACTATTCTTAAGTGTTCTTCATACTCTTGTTCGTTCTTTGAGTATATTAGTATGTCATCAATAAAGACAATTACAAATTTATCTAAGTATTTAATTATGATACTATTCATTAGACACATGAATGAGGCTAGGGTGTTTGCTAACCCAAAGTGTATCACTACAAACTCATAATGCCCATATATCGTTCTAAAAGTTGTTTTATATATATCTTCGTCTTTAATTCTTACTTGATTATATCCTTCTTGTAAATCAATTTTTGAAAAGGTTGTTTCCCCACGCACTTGATCAAATAGATCATCGATGCAGGGTAAAGGATATATGTTTTTAATTGTCATTTTATTAAGTTGTCGATAGTCTATACATAGTTGTCGATAGTCGATAGGGGGTTTGTTCTTTTTATAAACTTCCAATTCTCCCAGACTAAATTTCACCGAAGTGTTAATCTTGAGTTGACGTGTGTCCATAAACGTCAACGGTCCAGATGTTATTTCAGAGCTTTGGTACTCCTATACTTCAAGTTACTAGAATTCTGAGTAGTTCAATTTCTATGGAATGATAACCTACTGAATGAGTCATAAAGCGTTGGTGACTGCTTTCTATCTGTTAACACCTCTTCTTACACTGTCCTTCCACTATGTTTGATCAACGATTGAGAATTCTCCCGAAGTAGATCAACGATTAGCATTACTTCATGATTTATGCTTTACTCTATCCTTCCACTATATTGGATCCAACAATTGTGACTTAATAAAACACTGATATGGACGGCCATTATTTACTTCAGGACTCCAAGACTTCCAGCCTCTGCAATATTTCAACCTTCCAAAGTACATTTCATCGAAGTAGATTGGACGGTTGTTACAGGAAAATCCCCCTGCGGATAGGTGAACTTCCTCTTCAATCTAGACCCCTATAACCAAGACAGAAAGGTGCTAAATTTGGTCACTGACATCCCTTTAAACCTAGATAAACTAATCTATAGAGAAGAGGAAGAAGATGTACCTTTTTACAATGTTTGTCCTCGCCTAGTTCCAAGTTGAGATCTGATCCACAAGCTCTTCAATAGGTCCTGCAATCCAATCAAAGACAAATCATTCTTCATATTCTACTACGATTAGTTTGAAACTAAATCTATCCATTAAAGACAAGTTCATGTAGGCATACACAATCTTGAAGGAAACAGGCCAGGCACATGTATTAATGAGAACTCAATAAAGATACTTACAGACCTTTGATGTATATGCAGGAGCCTCACCAAGATCTCCTTGTCCAAACCCTTTCTCAAATGATCCACAAAAAAATGACTATGCTTCACTGATTATCTCCCTTATGAGATCATAAGTTTGATACCTTCAATTTCTCCAATACCACTTCTCATGAGATCATAAGTTTGGTATCTCTAAAACTCCATCCATTTCACCTTGAGAATGCCTCCTTATATAATCTTGGCGAGAACCAACCACCTTAGAGATTCTTGGGATAGGTTGAGGATCCTTCTCCATCATTTGTGGATCTTCCCTAAGATCCAGCCTTGACCTTAGATTCAAATCCAACCAACTCCATAGATGAGGGGGACTTTTCCCTGATTTTCCTCAACAGCCCAAGATTTCCTCAAAAAGCGCAGTGCTCCCCCATAATGGGTCACAGAGTGTTGCAACGCTCCCCCAAAGGAGGGCAAGGAGTTCTAGCACTCCTTGACAGTGGGTAGGGGAGTGTTGCCAAAAATTTACTCAAAAAATCCCAGCACTCCCCCAGAAGGGTGCACAGAGTGCTAGAACGCTCCCCCAAAGAAGGTTAAGGAGAGTTGGCACTCCTTGAAAGTGGGTAGGGGAGCATTGGCCTTCAAAATTCATTTTTAAGTGGTTTTTTTCATGGCAAAATCTTTGTACTCTTCATCAAATGATTTATTCTTCTTTAACTAGTCTCTGAGGGTGTCTTCAAGTGTTCCTTGTGATATCGTTCGAGACACGACATGGGCAATATGACTGTATGATGTCTATGACACTTGTGGCCAAAATGCGACACTTGCGACACTTGTAATGACGAAAATAGTTCATCTTTGAAATGAGTAATTTTTATGTGTAACAGATTCCCCCCCAAAGTGCGAAGTTAGAAGATGGAAAATGATGACTGAAGTACTTTGTAGACTTTTTCAAGCAAGGGTATGGACTTGGAGAACATGGTAGAAGCTGCACACAACCATCAAACAAATATTATGACATGTTTCAAACCCAAGGTAGGCATACATATTCTTGGGTGATAAAGACTTGCAAGGTATGGCTTCCATAAGATACATTGTGGATCCATAATTATATTAACAAAGAGTATAGCCACCAAAGATACAATGTGGATCTATACTTCCATGACATGAAATGATCGTAGCCACGAAAAATACACAGTGGACCTATGAAACGACAAGACATAGCCACAGACCAATACAAAGTGGATCTATGTAATAGTATATGAGTCAATATTCAAGAGAAACTTCATCGCAACCTGGGTAAAGTACATATCAGAGTGATTACTCAACCCAGCGTCTTCTTACCGATCCTAATGTAGTACGAATATTACCATGTGAATAGATGTCTTGATGTCGAACATGACATAAAACACTTGATTACCGATCAATGAGGTAAACCATTAACAAGTGCGAGGGAAATCACCATTGATGTCAATGATTCCCAAGGTACCCTAGTACATTCCAACGAATGTGAATAGATGAGCTGAAGTAAAACATCTGTGGAATCATCCAATCAAAGGTCAATGATGTAAACCCACTGTCGGAAGCGAGTAGGCCTGCCATTGAGGCATGCAGGTCCCAAGGTACTAACTGGTTTCTAAGTCTAATTCCCAAATAATGTGTTAAATTCGATAGGAAACAGACTCGTCGAAGGAGGGTCTTGATGTATCCTCCATGAAAAACACGAAACTGACACAAAGATGTAAATTGGTAAATAAAATGAACATGAACTGACATGGGTATTGAAACAAGATATTTGTGATGGTTGACTCTCAAGGCAGATACTTCCCTTGAACACTGAGGCACAATAATAGAAACATGACATGGACCAAAACATGATGATCCCGTGGATACTGTGACTTTCGTCGGGTGACCCAAAGGAGTAAAGAAACTCAGAGGATTGGTTCAGTGTAGAGGTTCAACAGATTAAAATGTATGCAAATACAAAGTGTCATTTTCAAGGGCGATCATAAGAGTGACTGGTGATGTTTTCAAAAACTGTTTGGCTTGCTTCCTTCAAATTTTTCCCGCATCCAGATAGACGAGTACCTGTTTTTAATTTAATGAGCTCGAGGAGGGTAACACATTCTCGATATAACTCACCTTCGGTAATTCCCTCTTCCTTTTCTTAACGAACTGGAAAAAGTAAGGGTTTGGTCCCATATGGGTCCTTCAATGTGTAATTTTAATGAGTCCAAAGAAGGAAAAATCAGTGGTTTTTCATGTTTAGAGAGTCTGAAAAGTACTTAAAGGAGACTCTAGGGTTGTCCTTTTTCATAATTTTAGTCTTGCGAGGCCAAAAGAGAGATAAACTACCACTCGCAAGACGCTCTTTTAAACCTTTTAACGAGTGTGAAAGGAAGCAAGATCACTCGACAATATTTTCATGTTTAGAGATTTTGAAAAGAGATTAAAGGAGACTCCAAGGGGTTCCTCTTTCGTATAACCATGCGAGTCCGAAAAAGAGATAAAAGTTTACTCGATTGTGTTCTCATGTTTTTTCGAGCATGAGAAGTAACTAAGACCATGCTCGGTATTGGTTTCATTTTTACACAAGCTTGAAACAAAATTAAACTATGCCTGTAAATTCCCAACGTAATCTCCAAAGGTTGGGAATACCCATGGATGGTTGGTACTTTTCCCCTAGCTTGAAAAGCTAGTGTCTTAATTCCATAATGATAATCAAAGGCTGGAGACATGCCCCCCAAGATTCAATTCATTCACCGACTTTGAAGTTGCCACAAATTTCTCTACTAGATGGAGAAAAAAGATACAGGGGGATGAAAAGAAGGTTCAAATACGAGACCTAATGAAATACTTGACTTGGTATGAGAGGTGACTGTTTCATTTTTTAATGAGCTTGACATGGGAAAAAGAACTATCCTCAAGGATCCGGGTTCAATCCCCATATTTCTATTTCATTTTTTAACGAGCTTGCTACAGAGATGAAAACTATGCTCATAGCATCTATTTCATTTTTAACGAGATTGCCACAAAAAAGAGAAACTATGCTCGTGGTTCCGAGTTCAATCCCCAGATTTTTGTTTCATTTTTTAACGATATTGCTATAGAGAGGAAAACTATTCTCATAGCCTCTGTTTCAGTTTTTAACAATCTTTCCATAGAAAAGAGAAATTATTCTTGTGGCTCTGGGTTCAATCCCCAGATTTATGTTTCATTTTTTAACGAACTTGCCACAGAAAATAAAAACCATGCTCAAGGCGTCTGTTTCATTTTTTAACGATCTTACCATAGAGAAGAAAAGATATGTTTGTGGACTCTTCTTGATCATGGAATCCAAGAGGATAACGCTCTGGAAGGAAACCATGTCATGGGAAAAAAAATCAGTCATGGATTCCAGGAGATCTTCACTGAACAGAAGAAAAACACTTTGGAAGGAACACATGTTGAGGTATATGATAGGGGTACGGAGATCAGGATCCAATAGCCCTACTGAAGACATCACCATGTCAAATACCGGATCTAAGTCATCAAAAGTTGAAGTCATGGGAGACAACGCCATATAATTGACCTGTGGCAGGGGTGATGCCAACTGCATATAAGACCCGATTAGGGAGGTCATTGGGTTGGTAATCAAGTCGGGACCAATGCATGAAATTTGATCAATAGCCACAATTCTTCCATCGTGCAGGAAATATATCACACAAAAGAGAGTGGACACAATAGCTTTCATGGCATAGACATAATCTCACCCAAGGAGTAAATCGAAATCCAAGGGGTCCTGGACTACCATAACATCAATAAAGATAGTTTTCCCTTCCAAAGTTACGGGAAACTGAGGAAGGACTCCTAAAGGGTGTCTGGTTCTTCTATTAAAAGAGAACAGAGTCTGGGTAACCGACACAAGCTAAGGATAACTCAAAGCTTGCCAAGAAATAGAGGAAAAAATACTAACAGACGAACCTTCATCTATCAGCGCATGAGGAACATCCCTACCACAAACCTGTACTATAATCTTGAAGGGAATGTGAGAGGGAAGATGAGGTCCATTTAGCACACCCCAATCAAAAATGATGGCCTCGTTACTTGGAGGGGTTTTCATGGGATAAGGAGGAATGCCCCCTAGCACGGTAGATTCTGTATCAACAAGAAAAACATGGGAAGGATCGGGTTTACTCTCTAGCGGGAGAGTAGGATCGATTGATAAAGAAATCATATCGACCACTTGGGTTTCATTATCCAAGGGGAGAATGGGGTCGATAGGTGGAAATAGATCAACCGCTTGGGTTTCACTCTCTAACGGGAGAGTGGGATAGATCAAAGATGGGATTGGATCAACCACTTTGTCAGCTGGTTCAACTAAGGACGTGACCAGATTGACGACATGATCAACCCTACTGACCGATGAAGGGACCGAAGAAACCACTTTGGCGCTCGTCAGAGGAGGAGTGGGATTGACCACGTTGGCACTCTTCATATGAAGGGTGGGACTAACCAATGATGAGAATGGATCAGTCACTTGGGTTTCACTTTTCAGATGAAAAGTGGGGTTGATCGATGATGGAATTGGATCAACTACTTTGGTTAGTGGTTCAACCGAGGATGAAACTATATTGACCACCTAATCAACCAGATTGACCAGGGATGGAACCAAATTGACCATTCCATCAACTAACAGTGGGTTGGGGGAAATCGTACGATAACCAATTGGGAGTTGAAGCTTTTCCAAAAGAGAATAAACCGCGTCCAGACAAGGAAAAAGGTGAGAATAATGATCACCTTTGCATAACATACAAGGAAATTTGATAGTTGTCTTCTTCTTACCAACCTGAATGCCACTAGTTGATGGGTCATTACAAACATGTCTAGCAGAGGCCGATGATGTGTAGGACCACATTTCTAAGACCTTGGGAAGACCAGGGAAATCCCTCAAAAAGTGGTCACCCTTACAAAGACTGCAAGGGAATTTGGTTTTTAGATTCTTCGTTTTAATCTTGTTGACCTCATCAACACTCCCAGTACGATTAATAGTAGTTGGTTGCTTAGATCCAACATCTGATATGGTTGGAGGCTTGGTCCTTTTCAGTTTCTTCTTCTTCTTCTCTTTTTGTTTCTTCTTTTTCTTATCAACCTCGCTACTTGCTTTAGGTCTTTCACTAGGTGAAAAAGGAGAAAGGGAAGGAGACTTAATGGGTGAAGAAGGAGAAAATTTGACATGAGTTTGATGTGTGGGTGGTGTACTTACATATGAAGAATTAGGTGCAACCAAAGCACTGGGAATATTTGAGATCAGTGGAGTGGGGAACAACCAAACCGGTAATATGATTTGTGAGTCCCAAAAGACTCAGTGTGGCAATGTATGGAGGACCAATGTTTCCAAAAGAAGGAAAGAGGAAAGTTTCCCTGGGACAGGTGGTTCCTCCATTGGTACTCCCAAGAGTTGATTCCATTAACACTGAATCGACCTAAGGTCCACTAAGTAAAATAAACAACACATGCTATGAATGTAAGAAGAAAACAATCAAACAAAACTTCCCCCAATGAAACCACTAGTTGGTGATGAAATCCAACATCGCGAGATCAATATAGGAAGGGGAAGGGATAGAGTGGGTGGATCAGTTACGTTGGCAACCTGCTTAATGGACTTATGCCTTGGTGCAAGCTTCCACGCAGTAATTGTGGATTTACCCTCCAAGGAGCCCGAGTGAGTTTGAACAATCTATGTTCTAGGTATAGTGAGACTTCCCTTCACTGTCACCTTTTATAAGACCTTGAAGATTATGGCTACTAAGGTCACCAACTTGAAGTCAGCCCCTGGGTGGGTACAATCAACATTCCAGTTTGAACGTATGGGCAGGATAACAAGTCTGAAATACTTAGAGAGAACTGAGGACAAGTGGACTAGTAGAACTTCAGAGGACCCCAAACGGATTCAGAATTCACGAAGCACCGAGACCAAATGAAGACAGTTAAGCCTCAAGAAGAATCCCCAATATGTGATCTCACTACTACGAATGGTTAAACCACAAAGGGATAATCTCCGTAACTCCCTCGAACGTGACCTCATGTGTAACCCCTGTGTGAGAGGGGTATCCTAGTAAGCTTATACAAAAATTGGATTTTCTCTCCCTATCACAAGATGCTAAGTTTGTTTGACAGCTTTGGAAAGTTATCCTTTCAATCTATTCCAAATCCCTACACCTTAAGCTAATGTAGGTTTGCTAACAGAAAATGTAAAAATGTCTGATAAATTTTAGTTTAGCGTTTGATTTTAAGGTTGTTGTTTACTCAGAGGTGTATGAGAGTGAAATTGATGAAATTATGACTCAATTCCCAAAACATGCATAAGAAATGATAAGCAATATTTTCTTTAAATGAATGGCTATTTAAGGGAAGGAGAATGGATTTTCCTTTCACTGTCAAACACTAAGATGCAATGACCTCATGCAATTGTTCTCAATCAAGAATCCAATACAATGCTAAAATGTTCAGAAATTGATTCTAGTATCCAAAACCCAATCATGAAAATATTCCTTTTGTTTATATGTGACTGATAATCAATTTGATTCAAGGCTTCCTATGTTAATCAAACTTCAAGATATGTGATATCTAAGCAATCGGAAGAAAAATTCACATAAACAAAAACACACCCTCGTTGTGATCAAAGAAGAAAAAAAAAGAAAACCAAATTCAAATAGGAGGAAATGCTTGGAGAAAAGACCTCAAAGGTCAAAATGAAATAGTGAATAGATCTTTGAATTTCCTTACAACAACTTTCATTCAATCAAATAAGTGAAAAAGAAGTAGATCGACTCCAAATTTCAGGGAAGAAGAGTGACTCAAAGAAAGGAAAATAGATGTCAAAAATCCAAACAAAACATCATCAATCCTTAGAAACCAAATAGTTGGAGGCTAAACAAGGACACAACGATATGGTAATAACCTTGAGCAGATGAAAAAGAAAAAAATAGACTCAGAGATCAACTCCCAAAAAGGTCTTTAGAAGAAAAATACTAGCGCTCTGGTGTCAAAGGTACCAGAGTGTTGCAACGCTCTGTGGGAGCCTACAAGGGAGTGCCAGCACTCTGGTTGTAGAGGTAGGGAAGCGTTGGCCTCTCAAAACTAAAAAGACTTGCCCAAAAATAAAATAAAAACTTGGGAAAATCCAGAAATTGAGTCTGTATGGAATGAATCCAAGAGCCAAAAACACATATAAGAATCAGAAACACAACAAGAATAAGATCTAAGGGTGAGAAAAGGCGAAAAACAAGACCAAGGAAGGAAACCAAAAATGAAAGCTTCGCTCCCCAGTGGAGTCGCCAATTTCTGTTACAGGAAAGTCCCCCTGTGGACAGGTGAACTTCCTCTGGAATCTAGACCCCTATAACCAAGACAGAAAGGTGCTAACTTTGGTCAATTACATCCCTTTAAACATAGCTAAACTAATCTATAGAGAAGAGGAATAAGATGTACCTTTTTACGATGTTTTTACTCCCTCAGTTCCAGGTTGAGCTCTGATCCACAAGCTCTTCAACATGTCCTGCAATCCAATCAAAGATAAAGCATGCTTCCTATTCTACTACAATTAGTTTGAAAATAGATCTATCCATTAAATACAAGCTCATGTAGGCATACACAATGTTGAAGGAAACAGGCCAAGCACATGTATTAATGAGAACTCAATAGAGATACTTACAGACCTTTGATGTAGATGCAACAACCTCACCAAGCTCTCCTTGTCCAACCCCTTGCTCAAATGATCCACAAACAAAATGACTATGCTTCACCGATTATCTCCCTTATGAGATCATAAGTTTGATGCCTTCAATGTCTCCAATACCACTTCTCATGAGATCATAAGTTTGTTATATCTAAAAATCCATCCATTTCACCATGAGAAGGCCTCCTTATATAAGCTTGGAGAGACCCAACCACCTTAGATATTCTTGGGATAGGTTGAGGATCCTTCTCCATCAGTTTTGGATCTTCCCTAAGATCCAAACTTGACCTAAGATTCGAATCCAACCAACTCCATAGATGAGGGGGATTTTTCCCTTATTTTCCTCAACAACCCAAGATTTCCTCAAACAACCCAGTGCTCCCCCAGAATGGGGCACGGAGTGTTGCAACGCTCCCCCAAAGGAGGGCAAGGAGCGCTGACACTCCCTGACAGTGGGTAAGGGAGTGTTGCCCAAAATTTCCTCAAAAAATCCCAGCGCTCCCCCAAAAGAGTGCACAGAGTGCTGGAACGCTCCCTCAAAGAAGGTCAGGGAGTGCTGGCACTCCCTGATAGTGGGTAGGGGAGCGTTGGCCTTCAAAATTCATTTTTACGTGGTTTTTTTCATGGAAAAATATTTGTACTCTTCATCAAATGATTTCTTCTTCTTTAACTAGTCTCTAAGGGTGTATTCAAGTGTTCCTTATGATGTCGTTCAGGACACGACATGGGCAAGATGATTGTATGATGTCTATTGCACTTGTGACACTTGTGGCCAAAATGTGACACTTTCGACACTTGTAATGACAACAATAGGTCATCCTTGAAATGAGTAATTTTGATGTGTAACAATGGTCGATATTTGTTCTTCCATAAATGGACGATCCTATCTTGTCTAGAGGTTTCAAAGAAATCGACAGCCATGAATTGATCTGCAGTTGAGTGGACAATTCTCGTTCAATTTTGGAATTTTATGCTTCGGGACTCTGGTCATTGCAGTCATTCAACTCTCCTGGAGTAAATTTCGTCGAAGTGTTTATTAGCACTTTCTGCTTGATAACCTCCGCAAGTCTAGGAGCTAGGACCGTGGGCTTAACCATTCCAAGTTTTTGATCTAATGGTCATGATTCATCCTGGAGGATCTTAGATTAACAGTTATCATTGACTTCGACCGTTGACGCTTCAGGTAGTTGTTGGTTTCCCCCGAAGGACAACCTCTCGAAGTGACGTAACTTGCTAATGTCACTATTGACTTGGCACTGGACGAGTGGCTACCACATGTCACTTAGATTCATGAATTATGTAACCTTAAAGTGCCAACTAGACCTAGACACTTGTCACCTTCTGATTGCACCATGTGTCCTTGCTAACGTGGTCTGCTAACATGGATCTCCTGAAGTGGCACATGTCCTCCTTTTGGATCTAACAGTCGTAGGTTTATTTGAGTCCTTGATCCAATGGATGTGATCGGTTCATTTCGTCCTTCGGGAGTTTGGGTTATACGATACCATTTCCCAAATCTCCCGAATGACTAAACCTTGAGCACCTTGACTTCATCTAACGATCCTTTTTTGATGCGAACAACCTAACACGATCCAACAGTTGTCGGGATTTTGTCTATTTTGGGATCTTGTGAATCCTTGATCCAACGGCTGTGATCAGTTCTAGATCAATGGTCTAGATTCATTTCGATATTCATGACTTTGGGTTAGTCATTCCCAATTCTCAAATATCCTGAAGTGAGATTCGCCAACTAAACCTAGAGCATCTTGTCTTCATCTAACAATCTTTTTTTGATGCGAAGAGCCTAACATGATTGAACAGTTTTCGGGATTTCGATTGTTTCGATATCTCATGAATCCTTGATCCAATGGTTGTGATCAGTTATAGATCAATGGTGTAGATTCATTTCAACATTTGTGACTTTGGATTATTTCGCTCCCACTTTCCAACTATCCCTAAGTGAAATTCCTCGATTAAACCTCAAGTATCTTGACTTCATCTGACGATCATGGTTTGTCCTTAAATATACATCAGTGAACAAGATTCTCCCTTGATTCTTTTGTAGTTCTAATGTGGGGATTTCAATCCTGATCGCGTTTCTGTAATGCACTTTCCCTTCTGATATTTGATTAACATTTCTTGCTTCTGATTTGTTTCATCGCTATTTCTCCTGAGCTTTTTAATAATTGTTTGTGCATTCATTTATGCATTGATCTTCAGTCGCTATCCCTCCCGAGTTATTAATTCCTTGTACTTCTTTATTTCTTATGTACATGGATTCTTTGCATGCTACCTCTCCTGAGCTTTAGAATCATAGGATCACTGTTGATCCTATCGTGATCAACAATGATCATGAATTGCTTCTGCCATAAGGTTATCTTCCTTTTCCCCAAGGTGATCTTTCTTTTCTTCTAGTTATTGTACATGTTGGACTCATGTTTCCATCAATGACAACACATAATCAATGGCAGTATGTCCAACCATATCCCCCTTTGTCATTGAGGGAAACACACCAAATTCATACACAAACTCCCCATGTGATGATGCTTCTCTCCTTTGAAGTTACTCTCCCCCTTTGACATCAATAACAGAGGGTTTCTCCCCCTATGATTAATATGTGTATGCTTGTATGTTACTGACCAAAATCTGAACTTGCGTAACTCCCCCCTGCAATCATGCTCTACCTTCAATAACTGGATGACTCCCCCTGTGAATTTACTAACTGCTTATCTCAGCCCATTGGGATATTTGTGTTCAAATAAGTAGTCTTTTTTATACCAATTTGTAGTGATACCCATTTGTATTGATCAAGTCTTTCAAACCTTAATCTAATTACTTTCTTATTTGATAACCAAAATACTCCCCCTGAGTTTTTACTAACTTTCCTTTGTCAAATAGAACAAGAGTATGGATTTTACTGGTTTTTTTTTGTTCTGCTTCTTATTCTTCTTTGATATTTCACAGGAATATCAATCGAGGATTGATACCAATTGTTGAGATGCCAATTTTGTTATCAATTGATCATTGTTGAATGATACCCCTTTAACTTCTCTGCTACTTTTTCTTTTCTCCCCTTTTTACAAAAGTGACAGAAAATATCTTTTATTTCTCCTTCTGAGGTCATACTCCCCCTAAGGTGATGCTCCTCTTTGTCAATTCTCTCCTTCTTGTATTCTACAACTAACCCTACCAATGATTTTTATTTTGACTACTAATCTTTAGATTGTCAAGATTTTCCATATGTTATTTTTAAAAACTCTTGGCATAATCCTTTGATTTTGTAGAAACCAATTTAAAACTTATTTTTGTATTTTATTTCTTTGGCTAACAAATTATGACATCATCAAAATTTGATATTGTCCCATATTCTTCTATAGGAATTTCCCTTTCTTGAGCTTGATCTATTTCCTATTGAATTTTTCATTCTTTATTAGGACCTTCACCCATCATTTTCTTATTATTAATTTCTTCATTTCCAGGTGTAATATCATCTTTCTTGCTTTCTCTTTTAGATTTTCTTCTCCATATCTATTTATGAGATAGTCTTCCTTTTGGACCTTTTCTTTCTAATTGTGTTTTTGGAGATTTGTTATCTCCTTTCTTCTTCCAAATTTTATTAGTTTTTCTCACTTGCTTGAATTATTTATTTAGGGATTGACTTTGTGAACTCCTGTAGCTTTGGGATTTGTGCCCAAACCTATCACAGTTGTAACATCTCATTGTATGAAAAAAAAATTATGTGTTCCCAACAAAATTGCATCTCCAACATCTAATTGAGTGTTTGGATTTTCCTACATATCCTTTCTCTAGTTTCTTGCAATCCATTGCTTTATGACCAAAGTTATGACAAGAAAAGCATTAGCCATTGGAGGTGTTTCCATTCTTGAATTTATTTTGGCTTGAGAGATCTATCTTTTGATTTTCTTCTTCATTTTTACTTATATAGCTTCCTTCCTTAACAAAGTTCATGGCTTGTAATTGGTTTGTGATTACACCATTTCCTTTTGACAAGGATGATCCTTTCCCGTGTTTGTAAATGGTGCTCCACTTGTCATTGTATTCTTTCTTATTGTATCCAAGGCCAGTTTTTTCATTAGATGATATTTGACTGTTCCAAATATTATCTAGGATAGTTGATCTATTTTGGAAATTAACAGTCTTGTTTTCTTTTCATTCATCTTTTTTAGATTGACTATTTCTAATTTCAACATGTGACATAATTCTTCCCTTTTTGATGATTGCATCCTCTAGGCTTCTTCATTTTTCTTGGCCTCCTTGAGTTGAATATTTATATTTGCAATACTGTATTCATTTATCTTCTTAAGGTTGATCATTTTTTATTTCAACTCCAGGGCTTCTTCCACTTCCTTAGCATGTTCAAGTTGAGTCTTTATATTGATGACTATTTCTTCTGTCTCATCCAAGACTTATTTTCATTTAATAGTTTTATCATATCTTTTCAATTCTTCCATATTTTTTGTTAGATCAAAAACTTTAGTTTTCAATATTTTGATTTCTTCCTCATGTTCTAGCTAAATCCTTTTGATATTGATGGCTTCTAATTCAAACATTTGGAAATATTATTCCTTTTTAGTTAATTGGATCTTCTGGGCTTCTTCCTTTTTCTTAGCTTCTTCAATTTGAAAAATTATATCTTCATTAGTACTTTCATTTATCTTTTTGAAGTTGATCATTTCTGATTCTAACATGTGGTAAGAATTTTATTTTTCTTTGTCTTCTAGTTGAACTCTCTGTTCAATCTCTTCATGGCTAGATTGATCTAATTGTTGAAGTAGAAACATGTCTTTCTGTTGAAGTTTCTCCAACTCTTCTATAGTGCACATAGTTGTGTACTCAATATTTTCAATAGCCTCCATATGAAATTTAATATGTATATCATCTCATGGTTCCATACGAATCTCTTCTATTGCAATTGTAACATCAATCTTAAGATTATGTAATTTTTATTTAGTGATTACTGAGGTATGCCTCAATTCCTTGATGAGGTTGTATTCTTCATTGTTGACTGAGGTTTGTATGAAAACTTGCATTTCATCCTGATTAGAAATCTCTTTCTCTATATTATGTTCTTCAATCTGATTGGAATTCATCTTTTCTTTATCTTGTTCCTTATCTTGATAAGAATTCTCTTCTTCTCAGTTTTGTTCTTTATTCTGACGGGAATCCTCTTTATCTGAGTCTTTTTCATTACTTTGATAGGATTTCTCTTCTTCTTATGTTTCATTTTGATAACAATTTTCTAGTTGGAGACATAATTCTTTAGCAGATTTGCAGTGTTTCATCTTTTCTTTGACTTGGTTTGACAATCCATCCTGGATTGCTTTTAAGGCTAATGAATTATTTCTCCTTGCTTCCTTTGCAGTTTTGGTTTTTCTCTTTGAAGTAGTTAAGTGCGAGGTATTACTTACTACGAAATCCCAAACTCTAGATCCTCTTGACTTCAGATATCTTTTCATATTTTCCCTCCATGATGAATAATTTGTTCCACCAAATAAGGGAGCTTTATTTTTGGAGATACCCATTTTTCCACCCATTTCTTCAGAATCTACCTTCCAGTGTTTAAACTATGTTGAAGGCACCCTCTCTGATACCAATTGTTGAAATATACACTTGACACTAAGAGGGGGGGGTGAATCAATGTCACAAAACTTTGGACAATTTTCCACTTTTCACAAATTAATTGAACGCCATATATTTATTTCAATTTATCAACCAATATATAAAAGAATAAATATTTATTTATTTATTTAACTTGAATGAATACATAAGATCAATCTTCATCTTCAAACAATTATGAGAGACCTAGATCTCTGTGACAAGACCTAGCTTGTAGTTCTTAGACCCAACTAAGAAATAATGAATCCAACCCTCATAACAAGTCCCAGCCTGTTGATCTCAAATCAAACTAAGATGTGAGGAATCCAATCCTCATACAAAACCCAACATGTAAATAGGCACTAACCTGATAGAATGAACCTTCATTCAATCCATTATATATAAATATATATACTTCAACAAATTCAACTACTTCTTTTGTTCATTGTACTTCTTTGTTTATATAGTCTCCTAATAGGTATGAGTTTGAAGCATTATGTCCCTTTGTTTGAACTATTACACCTCTTCATACACCTCTTCATTTGAATTAATACTAATAATTTCTATTATTATTATTATTATTATTATTATTAGTTTGATTTAAAGACTTCAAATCCCTTCTTTTGCATTTTATTTTGTTCTGGCTAGAAACCTATCATTACAAATGTTGCAAAAATCATTTTCTATAGAGGCTTTTCCTTAAAACCATGTTTTTCATATGACCATATGCACAGAACCATGAGATTATTAATTTAAGCGTTGCCTCTTCTTTCACCCAATCTTGTTATCTCCGAAGTGATATCTTTTGGATTGTTATATTTCGAGCAACTTCAATTCACGGTTTTAATCCTCATCGTTGATCATGATTTCATATAAATGGTCAGATCATTCTTTTAAAAGACTTATTTCTCACTTTTTATTATCCTTATTTAATGGTTGGGATTCAATCATGATATGGACAGTTTTCATTTCCTCCGGTACTTCGAGGCTTCAGGGGTTTTTTCATTTATAAACTCCCAATTATCCCGGACTAAATTTCATCGAAGTGTTAATCTTGAGTTGACGTGTGTCCATAAACTTCAATGGTCCAGATTTTATTTTGAAGCTTTGGTACTCTGGGACTCTGGGTTACTAGAATTATGAGTAGTTCAATTCCTCTGGAATGATAACCTACCGAATAAGTCATAAAGAGGTGGTGACCTCTTGTTGTCGGTTAACACCTCCTCTTACACTATCCTTCCACTATGCTTGATCAATGGTTGAGAATGCTCTCGAAGTAGATCAACGGTTAGCATTACTTCATGATTTACACTTTACTCTATCCTTCCATTGTACTTGATCCAACGGATGTGACTTAATAAAACACTGAGATGGACAACCATTATTTACTTCGGGACTTCAGGACTTCCAGCCTCTGCAATATTTCAACCTTTTGTAGTACATTTCACGGAAGTAGATCGGATGATCGATATTTGTTCTTCCGTAGATGGACGCTCCTAGATTGTCCAGATATTTCAAACAAATTGACATCCATGAATTGATTTGCAATTGAGTGGATGATTCTCATTCACTTAGGGAATTCGACGCTTCGGGACTCCGATCTTTACAGTCATTCAACTCTTTCGGAGTAAATTTCACCGAAGTGCTTATTAGCTCTTTCTACTTGATAACCTCCACAATTCCAGGAGCTAGGACCGTGGGCTTAACCATTCCAAGTGTTTAATCTAACGATCATGATTCATCCTGGAGGATCTTAGATCAACGGTTATCATTGACTTCGTCCTTCGGCACTTCAGGTAGTTGTTGGTTTCCTCCGAAGGACAACCTCCCGGAGTGATGTAACTTGCTGATGTCACTGCTGACTTGGCACTGGCCGAGTGGCTGCCATGTTTCACCTAGATTCATGAATTACGTAACCTTAAAGTGCCAATTGGACCTAGACATTTGTCATCATCTGATTGTGCCATGTGTCCTTGATGACGCGATCTACTATGGATCTCTTGACATGGAACATGTCCTCCTCTTGGATGTAACAGTCATAGGTTTATCTGAATCCTTGATCCAACGATTGTGATCAGTTCATTTTGACCTTCGGGAATTTGGGTTATACACTCCCATTTCCCAAATCTCCCGAAGTGAGATTCATCGACTAAACCTCGAACACCTTGACTTCATCTAACGATCCTTCTTTGACCCAAACAACCTAACACGACCCAACGATTTTTGGGATTTAGGCTATTTGGGGATCTCGTGAATCCTTGATCAAATGACTATGATCATTTTTAGATCAATGGTCTAGATTCATTTCAGTATTCAGTACTTTGGGTTATTCGTTCCCAATTTTGAAATATCTTGAAGTGAGATTCACTGACTAAACCTCGAGCATCTTATCTTCATCTAATGATCCCTTTTTGACATGAACAACCTAATAAAATCCAATGGTTTTTGGGATTTCGGTTGTTTTGGGATCTCGTTAATCCTTGATCCAACGACTATGATTAGTTCTAGATCAATGGTCTACATTCATTTCAGCATTCGGGACTTTGGGTTATTTTTCTCCCACTTCCCAATTCTCCCGAAGTGATATTCCCCAATTAAACCTCGAGTATCTTGACTTCATCTGTCGGTCCTGGTTTGTCCCAAAACCTACATCAATGGACAAGATTTTCCCTCAATTATTTTGTAGTTTTACTATGGGTATTTCAATCATGATCATGTTTCTATAATGCGCTTTCCCTTCTGAGCTTTTATTAACATTTTTTGCTTCTGATATGTTTCATCATTATTTCTCCTGAGATTTTTAATAATTGTTTGTGCATTCATTTATGCATTGATATTCAGTCGCTAACCCTCCTGAGATCTTAATTCCTTGTACTTCGTTATTCCTTATGTACATAGATTCTCTGCATGCTATCTCTCTCGAGCTTTAGAATCATAGGATCATTGTTTATCCTATCATGATCAACAATGATCATGAATTGCTTCTACCACAAGGTGATATTCCTCTTCCCCAAGGTGATCTTATTATCTTATAATTACTGTACATGTTGGAATCATGTTGCCATCAATGACAACATGTAACGTTCCCTTTCGTTACGACTACATGCGACGCAACACAAAAGAAATATTTTTTTTTGTTTTAAGAAGGAAGGCAACAATGACAACAATTAATCAACACAACTTAATGATGAACACAATGCATGCAAATCAAACAACATACAATAATGACCCAACATACTAGCACATCATGCAACTGGACGAAACATGCGATAATTAAATAGACAAATAAAACGACTAATCTATGGGACAACATCAAGATCAACCAAACGCAACCAACATCAAATGACATAGGTAACTTGAATAACTTGAACCTTCACGGTGAGCAAGGAACAAGCACAAACAAGAGTTACAACACAAGTACCAACATCAATTACAATGAACATTATGCCCACATCGGGAAGCACATGACTTTGGCTAGGTTATCATTCACTTCTATCAATCGGGGTGCACAATGATCCCCACATCAAGAATCATTCCATCACAAGGTGGTAGGAGTGACAGTAACCAAGGTGCAACATAGCATATCTAGACCAATAACCCAAGAAACATCCAACGCGCTAGGAGACCGAATTAACTGTCAAAAACATGAAGACTATACCCAAGCACCCAATCGACAAGTCAACAAGACGCAAGGGAAATCTGACTACTATAACAATCATACATCACCTTAAATTCCAAAGAAATCCTACATCAACATGGTTAATAGCGTGAAGGAATCTAATATTTAACCAATCATACCTCACATTAATTTCCTGAATCCACATAAGTCATACATTCCTTAAACTGATCTTTCTTTACCATTTATGGGATAACTACTTTTTGTTTTGCATTAAAAAGTGAATTAATATATGCACTTAACATAATCAGTACTAATACTAGTGTAATGAGGAATGTAATGATGAATTACACCATGTTCGCATAGTAAGAAGTATATTCTCTTATATGTACTAGTTATTCCATGGTGACGCTTGACTACATCAATCTGTACACATTAAAAATAATTATATTCAAAACAAATAGTTCATTGTAACTATTTTCCAATTCCAAAAATCAGATAAGTATTTTCCTAAGAATGAATCCATTATAACCAGAGAAATCATGTACGCCTATTTAGCTTGTTAATTTAAAGTAAAAGGTGATTCTTATAAAAACTGTATTGCTAGCCAAAGAATGGGTTACAAATTATTTTCCCTCTGATTTTTTTTATACTAGGAGGGGGCCAATTGTCTCCGAGAGTTTTTTCTTGCATCCATTATTTATACCAATTGATAAAAGAATTTTCAGTTTCAATCAATAAATATATCTACTCCATTTAGTCAAAACGTTCACTTAATAAATCTATCTATGAAACATGTCTTTTAAAACTAAATTTGCTATCTTTTAAAACTGAAACAAATATATCGATGTCTTTAAAACTGAAACAAATATATCGCTATCTTTTAAAACAGAAACAAATATATCACTGTCTTTTAAACAATATAATTCGTTGTCTTTTAAAAATGGGTGAATGGATATGTAAACACTGGGCGAAATCGTTGTCTAGGAACTGGGTGAATGGTTGTGTAAACACTCAAAGAAATCATTGTCTAAGTACTGGGTGAATGGATGTGTAAACACTGGGTGAAATCGCTATCTAAGAACTAGGTGAATGGCTGTGTAAACACTGGGCGAAATCGTTGTCTAAGAACTAGGTAAGATGCTAATAAAAACGTGGTGTGAATGTGTTAGAAAAATAGGACCGCGGAGCAATAAAATAAAACAAATGCAGAAACAAAACATAGAAGACACACAATACAAGAGAGACACATATTTACGTGGTTCACCCAGTGTGGGCTACGTCCACCAGAGAAATTGCCAGGTCCT
>SNQJ01S0054439.1:70985-95799 GCA_010110895.2 Picea sitchensis | reverse complement strand
CACTAGTGATTTAATCTAAGAAAGTAAATTTCAATCACTATCCTATGTGGGCATGTATGGGCCCTTACAATTTTAATATGTGTTTGAAAAATAAACTAAGAGGAGTCACGAGGGGGTTGTTGTCCTCTCCTAAAGATTTTTGTCTTTTTAAGGGAGATGAAATTTTCCTTCAATCTCTTTTTGATTCTCAAGATCTCTTTAGGGCGCAAGAGAAGACCATACTCAATGATTGATATCCAATTTCTGGTCCCAATGCAAGTTTTATATGTGATGTAGAATGATTCCAACTTAACTTTAGTCAAAGCAAGCCATACATGTGGCAAAACGACAAACAAAAAGAGGAAAAATAATGATTTTAACCCCTAAGTGCCTATGTTTTGACTAATCCCTTTATATGGAGAGGGAATTTAAGTGTGGTGCAGATTACAATATGCATGAAATCAATTTTAAGAAGGCTATGGGCCCTCCACAGATCACAAAAAACCTTGCAATGTGTAATTTTCTGAGCAGATGTGCGGGTCTCAAAGTAGAGAAGGGTGCATATGACGCCAATGCACAGGTTGAAAGTGACCTTTGGGCGTAGGTGCGGAGGGTGATCTATGAAAAATAGTGGGTTCAGTGCACTTGCGCTGAAGACACACCTATGGTTTGAAAAACCCATGCACATCTGACACACGGCTGTGAAGAAAATTCTGAATGCAATTCTCTCTACTCAGCTTTGAATTTGACTTCTTGCAGGTCATCTTGGGCCGGTTATGGTACCTGCAAGTTAAATAAACAGAAAGAAGAGCTAAAATAACCCAAATAGGGTAGGAAATTGATATCTTTCCCCAGTGGAGTTGCCAATCTGTTGCACCTATTTTGTCACCTAAATGAGAAAAATAGAGATGCTTACAAGCCTAGTTGGGTTAGCTAGGCAAGACAACAGTGAAGGAAAGGGTTAGAAGTATAAATCATAAAAGATAAGCAAAGAACTAAACTAAGAACATTCAAAGAAACTAAACTGGAGTGCATAGGACATTAGAACAAGAAATAAAAAACATTCATGCCACCAATGGAAAGGATTGTATTAGTGGAAAGAAAACACTAAAGAGAGAGGGAGATATATGAGTCCCCTCTTCCTCCAAGGGAGAGCTCTTGAACCCCCAAAGATTGAGCTCTTCTTACAAGTAATAAACTAGAAGGAAATGGTGAAGAAAATCCAAAGCACATTCACTCAAGAGGTGATATGAATGGCTAAATTTGATGGTGCTTGTATACTCTTGATGAGAAAAGAGGATTCTCCAAGAGAATATAGGCAACATAACAATAAAAATGAATCCCGTTGAAAATGTAGTGCACCCATGGCCTCTTTTTATAGCATAGCTTTGAGGTATTATTCAACCAACCTTTAGTGTGAACAAGGGACCATTTAGGGCATCCTTAGGTCTTTGACCATCCACCCATCTAGATTCAGCAGAGATTTGGATGTCAAATCGACTTGGAAGATGAACCAAAATTGGGTGGGAGGCCAACCAATATAATAAATGCATCGTTCTGAGGTGTGCACGGATTTTAGCATCCAAAGTCACGCCTCGGGTGTATGTGTTCTTTTTCAGGATTTTCGACTGGCGCACGTGTGTGTGCTTCCTGTATATCCTTAGTGCATGCCAATTTCATAACTGTTTGTATAGTTTTGGACGTTTTGGAAATGCATTTTTGGTAATTTTTGGTCCATGGGTGAACTAATAGTTGTCTGAAGATGTTGGATTCCTGTAACCATTTGCAGATGAAATATCAGTGATAACACAGAGTGCAGAAATATTATCAGCAACGAGATTGTACCGCAAGTATTGGACGCATTAAGAGAAAATATCGCGTAGGCTCAAACATGATAAAAGGAACTCGCAGAGAAGTTCTAAGATCTCGCAGGAGGTGTTGAAGAAGCACACAAAGTTTGGGTGACTCGGGATGAGCCACTTTTCAGTGTTGGGGGCCTGTTGGATGCAGAGCGAGTCAAGAGAAAAGGATATTTTTGGAAGAGAAGCATGAAAGGAGGAAAGGACTACTGGAAGGAAAAGCAGCACATGTATGAGAAGCAGGTAAGGTGCACATGCAAGGAATACCTAACGACACTAGGTTTAGGGTTTTTGTAATGTTTTGTAATGGATTATGAGCCAAGGATATAAATAAGTAGTACTTAGAGGAAGAAGGAATAGATGGGAAGAGGTACATAGAGGAAGAGAGAGTTCTAATAATTGTACAAGTCATTAAGTTGGTGAACTAGGGAAGTAGTGAGTGACTCAATCCCGAGGGTTAGATCATAGGCTAAGGATTCGAGTGCAATCTAGTCAGCCTCATAGGGATAGAGGAGCATGTGGAAGAGAGTAAGAACTAAGATTGTAAAAATGTGTGGTGTGATATATTACTGAACCATAATAAAATCTTGAGAGCCAGATCTTCATGGATGTAGCCCAGGAGGGGCTAAGGATCTTGAAAGTAATCTAGTCAACCTCATAGGGATAGAGGAGCATGTGGAAGAGAGTAAGAACTAAGATTGTAAAAATGTGGTGTGATATACATCGGAATCCATAATAAAATCTGAGAGCCGATCTTCATGGATGTAGCCCAGAGGGCTGAATGATGCGTGAGCATCACCAACCATCATACGGAAAGCCAACATGAAGTTTGAGGACAAATTTTGAAAAATGCTTTGACTTATTGCGCGATTTTAAATGAGTCATTTAAGATAAATAAGACTAGATAAGCATTGTAATGGACCTTGAGCTGATAACTTTGTCCCAAGGGATAGTCGGAATTTGTTTAAAGTTAATGCTGGTAGATAGGGAATTAATTTTAGATTTGATAGCTTAGAGTTCGGGAGAGGGAAAACGATATAGACACCCTCATTGTACACATTGTATTATAATCCAATCTCGAAGGAAGGGTAAGAGCAGACAGTGAATTGTATGAAGAACACCCATGTACGTGCATTTGAATTCATTGTTTTGATCTAAATTCATGGTTTAGCATTCGCGGAACTGATGTTTTGCACATGAATGTTTGCTTCCGCCATACATTTTCTTTTATATGTTATGTATGTGATTTCATGGTCGGAATCAAAAGTCCGAAGGAAGAGGAATGAAGTTTCAATTGTTTCTCTTAATTGAGCCAAGATTTCCGCAAGGAGTGCAACCGAATCTGTCCGTAAGAAGCGCGCGATTAAGGGTTCAATTAGAGATAGCTTTGTTCTCATTTACCTCGTGTTGCGCGCTAGGGGAAATGCTGGTCGCGGCAAGGAGTGTGTAGGCTTCGTAGCAGTCCCGAGCTGGCGATTCTCGGCAAGGAGTACCGCATAGATCGCCATCGCAGTGTGCACAGAGTCATGCCTCCAACACTTGCCGTTGTTGAAGATTTTCCTAAGGGAGGCGTAAGAGGTTTCAAGAAGATCAAGTCGGAAAAGCTCGTGATGAGTAGGCCTTCAATTTATCAAGGATAAGTTTAGGGGAAGTCGCCATTGAAAGTAAGGAAGGAAGGCCGCAGGATTGGCAAGCAAGCGAGAGTCCCGCGGAGAGACACTTATTCCTTTCGCAGAATTAGCAAGGGAAGAACGGACGGTCAAAATCCTTTGAGAGGTTTCACCAAATTCTGTAATGCTGGATATCAGGTGGAGGTGCAAGGAGGTTCGGCACAAACGTCTGGAGGGTTGAAGCTCAGGACAAGCCTCAACCATCCATCATGTGGGATGACGCCGAGATCCCAGCAGCCTGGTTCAGAGAATCTGGTTTCCGAGAATAGGAACTATTGCACATTGGAATCAAGCGATCCACTCCATATCCTCGACGAGAGTGTGGGCGACAACAGGAGATAGTGGAGGAGAGGTGGCATAGTATCGAGGATCAGGAAAAGGAAAGTCCCAACCTTTGATGTCGATTCATGACCAGCCATAGCGATATTTGTATGGGGGGGTAGAACACAAAAGAAAGGGTAAAACCCACTTGTCCAAAGTTTCGGAAACAACACCAAGTGGTGGCAGTAAAACAAGACCAAAGCGGTCCAGATTTGCCAGATCGACGACATTGATTCCTGGACCCCCTGCCTTCTGCACCTTTAAGCTTGGTCCGGACCTACGCACCTCTCTCCAACGGCTCGATCGGCGACCCGATCAATCCATGATGAAGAATATTCGACCCCCGCCTTTATACCTTTAAGCTGAGGGTGGGGGTCCGGAATCATATGTAGCTCGGCCTACCATGATCGAGGAGCCTGCATCACCCTGGGCCGCACGACTCCGACTTCTCACCGCCTTGTTCTAACCGCATGGGCCCTTCTTCGGCCTCTCCCCGCCATGTCACTGTCTCTCTACCTTCCTTTCCCTTGCCGCCATATGTTACCATTCACCTCTTTCTCACACTCCCAGATGGCCTCTCCCTCGTCTCATCATACATTTATCACTCGCCACGCATCTTTTTCCCTCCACGTCAGCCTTTCACCGCATTAAACTTGCTTCGTCCATTCACCCGTTGTCTCTGTGCACATCCCTAGTGACTCATGACAATCCCTCTCCACCTCTCTCACCTCTCATCATCCTTTTCTATGTCCTTACAGTTGAGGCCCCGCCATTCCATAGCTATACCTCACTCCCCGCGCTGGCCTCCATAATCGGCCCCACGAACCCATCGCTATTCCAAGTGGTACAGAAGTCATTCATATCCCGGCGTCGAGTTGGTCAGCTCATTCTCAATCCCAAGAAGTGCTATTGAAGTAGTTATGGTGGTTAGACATCGCCCGGGCTTTATGGAGAGTAATTCCATGAATTTAAGGCAATATCGATTCACCGCATGTAACTGCTGATGACTCGACCGTCTGACATAAGTTACATGATTATTCAAAGATTGCGGCCGTAGATTGTCGGTTACGGTGAGACGAAAGCTTTCAATGCATTTGTTGGTTCCGTTGTTGTTGTTGTTTTGAGTATATGTAGGCATTTTGCTATTTTTGTATGAATCGGCTGGTGAGCTAAGCTCCCCGACCGTAAAGTTTCAAGAAATAATTGGTTTCCGGTTATGCCTCCGCGGTTTGATTCTTTGGTTTTATACCAAATGCCTTTTCTTTCCATCTTGTTTCGCCTTATGCTAGAGAGTTCGCAGTTGAATGATTCACTAATGGGTTCAGTAACTTAGCAGGATAAAGGATTTTCGTGGATACTGTTGTGTTTTCCGCATTTGTATTTGAATGTGAAAGGATTTTTTGTTCGAATGCATTCTCCTTCAGTCTGCTAGAAACCTGGATGTCCGCGGATAGACCCTTGCACCCTTCTTATATAAGTCTTCCGCATGTCCACCCTTTACTATGACTCACTGCTTTGAGTTTATCAAGACCTCACTCTTTCACATGCCCGGTCTAGTTTCGAAGTTAGATATGATGTTGTTCGAAGTCTTCCTCCATTTGATCAAATTCTTAAAACAAATCGTGGACATTAAACCGGATAAGGCCGCCTTCTCCTACTAGCAATCCAGAGTGACTCGCCGCTAACATTTCTCGGGCGCCGCTCTGGGACGGTTGAAGATTTTCCCCCGGGCGTTAACGACAACGCATTAACCGATTCCCCGGCGGTGCCTGCATATCAACTTGAAGATTGCTACCGCGGCACCTCGCTTAATTCCAATCGCGGGCTTAACGCATCGTTTTAACACTTCATCGATTCGGGCCAGGGCTAATCACACACCCCAAAGTCAACGTAGGGGCTTTCAGAAGGTTTCTGTACCGCTTCACCTTCGGTAGTTTCTTGGGGTAACGATATGTTAAGATCTCGCCTTTGATGGTGAACAAGGACCGACACGCTTTGAAGTCACAAGACATTTCACCCAGCGATTCCATGTTTCAAGGATCGATTGACGACTCAACTGGTTTGATATGGAGAAAATACTTGCTCACAGGTTTTCTCCTTTAATTTTTTCTCAAGTATTCCCTCGGTTTTCCCACGTTGTCCCTCTCCGGATGAATGTGGGGTGGACGATTTGCCTATATTTAGAGAGCTTAAAGAGGACAACCATACAGAGCATCTTCGCGAGTTTCATGAACTCATGCGGGAGTGGGAGATACATCATGAGGATGTATTATCGAAAATGTTCATAGCCTCAAGTAGCGGGATGCGCTGCGAATGGTACCCATTCTTTACCCCTCGCTATCATTTTTTCATAATTTGTAAAATTCCATGCAAATTTTCACCGGCCACCGCCGGGTTGTATCCCTCGAAGTTGATTTTCATAACCTGCTGTAGGAGGCCACAAACAAATGTATACAAGATAGAGCCGTATTTTATGAAAGTTGTGGGGAGGATCCCGAAGGACCCGGATCGAGATCGGCCCTTTCTCTCTTCCACATTCGGCCCTGCGGTCCGAGAGGGTTATGAAAGGGGATGAAGTGCTCGAGTGGAGGATGGCACCGAAAGTACTGGCGAAGCGCACAAATATCTCTCTTCCCAATTAGAATGGTTGAAATATGAACACTATGTAGAAGATTTTCAAGTCCTTGAGGTAGACGCTCTGAGCAACCCTTCTAAAGAGATTGTTGAATATTTATTAGAGGAGTTGGCATCTACCGCAGGAGCTTGTCACCTCGCACTGTAGCAATGAAAGGATAGTTGTAGCAGGAAACAGTTCTTCTTTCTTCACGACTCCATGATGTATTTACATCCGGGATTGAAAAGAAGGACCGGAGATCGCTCCCTTCGCAGAAGATGAAGAAGTCGTAGCCGCCTTCACTCAGCCTTTAATGACTATTCAAGAGAAGAGCAGGTCGCGATAGCCTTATCTTCACTCTACTAAAGAAAGCACAATGCAGGGAAATCGCCTATCCCGGGTGTAGTTGAGGAATGTAGCTTCTATGGTCCCTATTACGATGGGATTAAGTGGATCTGGATCCCCGGGAGAGCTTGCGAAGAGAATGAAGAGGGACCAAAGAGGGAATGCTATTTACGTACCTATATAGAGGTCACCAGTAGTCGTTTCTGAGAGAGCATGACTTCCCATGGTCCCTATTTACCATGGATAATGGATCCGGACTGGGAGAGACAAGAAGAGGGAAGGAGAACTAGAGGAGCAACCGCCTTTGTTCGAGCTAGTCATCAAACGTATCCACCGGCTGGTCCCTATTTATGATGAATACGAATCGGACCTCGGGGAGACCGAACCAAAGGAGCAAAATATTTCCCCGGCCCAGAGTCGCATACCGCAGCGTACCAACAATCACCAGAACAACGAAAGCCTACATCAGTCGCCCACCACAAACCCACAGGTTATCAGTTATTCAGCTACGTGAACAACTGTTTAGTAGAGGAGGTTGTCTGTCGCCAATTTTCTAGAATTTTCTACTCATTCGACGATCCAAATGTAAATGAATACATGGAGTGGCATTTTCCCCAAGCTTTGGAGCCGCCATATACCATCCCAACTTCACCTCAGGGGTGACGTAAGTTGAAGAGTGTAACCGGGTTTCATCGTCACCTGCTACATCAACTTTTTGAGAACACCGACATTTCCTTCGTAGTTAATGGATTGGATGTGGTGGAAGTCATCTTTCACCTAGCCCCATGTAAAAATATTTTATGATTAGGATCAGATATAAATAAGCTCTTTTGAGCATGTATTTTCTTTGTTTCAATTTACTTTTCGGCCTGTATTTTCAATAGTTAGAAAGTTTTGAGTACGACTCCATAGCCCAACAACAAGGCGACTAGAACTGCAGAAGGAGTTCTTAGAGCATCATGGACGAATCTATCCCCATGGAGCCAAATGTTAGCGAGTTTTGTATAGGGGGATTAGAACACAAAAGAAGGGGTAAAAAAACCCACTTGTTCAAAGTCGCCACAACGCCGCCTGGTAAGCAGCAAACAAGATCAAACATGATCCAAATTTGCGCTGGCCAGATCGACGGTAGACATTGATTCCCACCCCTTGCCTTTCTACCTTAAGCGGGGTCCCAATCGTACACCTCTCCAACGACTCGGGGACGGCAGTTCGGGATCAATCCAAGGGATGAAGAATATCTGACCCCCTCACCTTTCTACCTTAAGGGTCCGGAATCCCATATGTAGCTTCCGACGCACACATCAGGAGCCCAGACACGGCCGTGCATCGCCCTCGGGAATTTCTCAAATGCCTGCCTTTTAACCCTCGCATGGGCCCGGCCTCACAAGGTCATCTCTCTAATTAAGCCTTTTCCCTTGCCGGGCCATATGTTACCGCTCTTCAATTCTTCTCACACTTCCGTGATGGCCTCCCTCGCTCCTCTATCATCATCCATTTATCACTGGCCACGTATCCTTTTCCTCCATGTCAGCCTTTCGCCGCATTAAACTTGCCTCGCCCATTCACCCGTTGTCTCTGCGCACATCCCTAGTCACTCATGTCAATCCCCCACCACCTCTCACCTCTCACATCAGTCCTTTCTTATCCCCGACAGCTTGAGGCCCCGCCATTCCATGATATACCTCACTTCCGCTGGGCCATTGGTTCCATAATCGCCCCACGTAACCCATCGGGCTATTCTAGGTGGCAGCCAGCGAAGTCATCCATATCCGGCGTCGAAGTTGGTTGGCCATTACCTCAATCCCAAGTAGCGCTTATTGAAGCGCTTGGTGGTGGTTAGACATCGCCTCCGTCATAATGGGAAAGTCTGGCACCTAATTAAAGCACGTCGATTCGTCCACGGATTTGTCAGGAGTTTGATTGCGTCCGCCGCTGGTGCGCGGTTATTCAGAGATTGCAGGTACAGATTGTTAGAAGCGATGCAGACGCAAAGCCTTAAATTCATTTTCTTGGTTCCGCCGCTATTGTTGTTTTGAGTATATGTGGCATTTTTGCCATTTTGTTAATATCGATGGTAGAGCTAAGCACCCAATTGTAAAGTTTCAAAGAAATACCGGGTTTCCTCGGTTACGCCTCGGGTGGTTTGAGATTTATCAAGGTTTATAACAAACAGCTCTTCTTTTTCCATCTTTGTTCGTCTTTATATTCTGGAGATTTCGCAGTTGAAGGATTCACGCCAACTTAGCAATCTTGTTATGATAAAGGATTTGTCGACATTGTTGTGTTTTCTCTCGTATTTGTATTTGAATGTGAAAGGGTTTTGTGTTCGAATACATTCCCTTTAGTCCGCTGCAAACCGGATAATCAAGTGGATAGACCTTGTAACCCTTCTTTGGCATAAGTTTCCACCCGCCACCCTCTTTACTAATGACTCATTGTTTGAGTTTATCACATCCTCACTTTCATGTAATGCCCGGTCCGGGTTTCTAAGTCGATACGATGCTGTTCTCAGTCTTCCTCCATTTGATCACTCTTAAACAAATCGCGACATTAAACCGGATGTGGGCGCACCGCCTCGCTAGCAATCCAAGAGTGACTTCAGACGCTAACACCCTCGCGAAAGTCCGACATCCCATAGCGGCTGAGTTGAAGCGGACACCAATGCTGCGGTGTCGGAGTTTCATCATATCGCGAGTCGGGAGTCAGAAAAGTAATGGTTTGACATCGCGAGTGGCGAAATTACACAGCAAAAGTCCCGACAAGGAGAGAGAAATTCAACATTGACTGGCTATCGGGTCTCGGAGATTCGAGCCCGCTGATCATCAAAGGAACTCTCATGGTCGCCAGAAGCTCGATTCGGTTGGCAAACAAAGGGAATTCGCAGGTGAATATATTTCAGGGTGTATATTTCCCTATAGGGAAATAGAATAACCTTTGAGTTCTTCGGGCCAAGAGGAAAGAAGGTCTTGGAGTAGCGGGTGTGCCAGTGAGGGTGCGGCTGCACCAAAGTGGTATTAGAGAGGGAATATCTCTTTGATTTCCTCGTAGAGAAAGAGAATTCATCATGCCACCGAGAAGAAGAAGACAATGCCTTTATCCAGATAGGGATGTACCAAGAAGAGGCAGGAAGGTAGTAAATCTAGAAATGGAGAGACAATTGCGTGATCTCCGAGCAAGACTATAAGACATGGAGATAGCCTACCGACTTAAAGTGTGGGATCTTAGTGATTCGAGTGAGATAGAATGAACGCAGAGGAGGAAGTTGTTCTAAGATGCACTGTAAATGAATCGTCTGACAAAGCCATTGCCAAAATAAGTAAAGGCCAAAATGGACATTCCAGCCTATGAGGGAAATCTGGATGCAAAAAAGCTTCTAGATTGGATTAGAGCTCGATTACACTTCCGACTATGAAGACGCCGAAGAGGACAAGAAAGTCAAGCAGCTATGCTGTTACACGCTTAAAGGACATGCAACATTGTAGTGGGGACGAAGCCACAAGCGCATAGACGCCACAAAGGAAAACAGAAAATTAAAGTTGGATCGAATGATCGCAAAGATGAAGGCTAAGTTCATCCCGAGGGATTACCAAATTACCGCTCCTCGAGGATGCAAAACCTAAGACAGAACCGATGACGTTGAAGGAATATTAATCAGGAATTCCCATCAATCAACATCGAGCAGGTCATCGAGACGCATGATGAGAAGGTTACGATATCCTGAATGGTCCGAGATACCACATTCAGGTTGAATTGAGCATGGTAACCATCTCAACAGTTGAGGATGCTTAATTATGGCTCAAAGTCGAGGGAGAAGATGAGAGCCGTAAGCAAGGTCGTACCGAGGGCTTAGGCGTAGTCAGCCCGTAGGGCAAGCAAGGCAGCTGCCCGTGATAAATTCCGTAAGCCCAAGGAGGAAATGGAAGAAACCTCGGTAAAGTTGAAAGAGGTGGACCCTCACAGAGAGGGCCATATCATGAACAAAGAGGGCATCATATAGAGTAGAGCGGAGGATATGATGATAACAACACTTTTCCTCCATCTAGAGGTAGAGGAAGAGGAAGAGAGGGTGGAGCTATTAAACGCTTCACATGTGGAAAGAATGGCACAAGTCTTTTGAGTGTCCAGAAAGGAAGGTGGACATAGGAGAAGCTCACATCACCGAAACACAGAGGCATGATGTTGAGGTAGAAGACGCTGAAGGCGTAAGATCTTATGATCTCGAAAAAGTACCCTTTGGCACCTAAGAAAGAGGTGGAGAGTTCAGTCCAAAGGACCGACTTTTTAGAACAAATTCCTTGCAAGACCAAGGACAGTGCAAGGTCATCGGACAAGCAGGCAATCTGGATAATCCTTACTCAACCGAGATGGTAGAAAATTTGGAGCCGGAACGACTCCATCATCCGATTCCATACAAAGTTTCATGTCTAAAGAAAGGACACCAGGTGTAACTGCTACTAAACAATGCTTGGTTGGAATTCAAGATAGGTGGATATAATAATAAGATCTTCGCGGTGATGTTATTCCCATGGATGTATGTCATTTCATTATCGGGTAGACCATGACAATATGACATAAACGTGATTCATGATGGGAGAATGAACACATATACCCCTGGAGAAGAATGGGATAACCCATGTTGCTTCCAATAAAGATATTAAGGAGGTGAAGTCGGAAGTAAGCAACACAATAATTATCATGAGCAAGGATCTTCTACAGAGGGTGAAGAAGAAGGAATATCCCAATCTTGTTGTCGAAGCCGAGGGATTGTCTCCGACTAGCAATAAGGTGGATGATTTTACCGTGGGATGAAGTTCAACCGCTAGAAGAGAGTTCAATCGGACATCATAGTGGGACGAATTACCTCGCCTGCTGCCACCATGAGGAGTGTGAGTCTTCATATTGATCTCATACTAGGAGTTAGTTTTCCAAATAAAGCCGCATACATGTGCTGACCACAAGAAAAATGAGGAGGTCAAGAGGCATGTCCGTGAGATGTTGGACAAAGGATTGGTCGTGGAAAGCTTGGAGTCCATGTAAGTTTGTTCAATAAAGACTACCAAAAGAAAGACAGAGGGTCGGAGGATGTGTAACCGACTGAGGGATCAACAAAATAACCATCGTGTACAAGGTTTCCAATCGCCGGTGAAATGGATGATCTGATCGATTGCCTAAGTGGGGGAAGCATTTTCAAAGATAGATTTGAAAAGCTTGGATACCACCGCATTCGCATGAGGGAAGAAGGCTTATGAATGGAAACAAATACTTTAAGACAAAGGGAAGGTTTCCAGTTGAATGGCTAGTCATGCCATTTGGCTTGACTAATGCACCAAGTACCTTTATGAGGTCGGAGCGAATGAAAATCCCGGAGGGGAATTCATCGAAAAGTTTTCATTGCGGTATTTGACCATACCGACTAAGAAATCGCTGGCAGAGCACTTGAAGCGTTTAACTATTGTGATGAGGAAGCTACAATGTGATAGAGGTTGTTGATCAATATGAAGAAGTCCCCACGGCGAAGACATAGCTCATACCTTGGCCTTTGTTATTTATGCAGATGAGCTGAGGATGGATCCGGATAAGGTGGAGGTAATTAAAATTGGCCATCAATCGAGAAATGTTTTCGAGGTGAGAAGTTTCTGGCATTTGTCTAGTTTCACCGGAAGTTCAATGGCAAATTCCAAGGATTAGTGCAACATGATGGACACAACCAAGAAAAGACATAAATATTTTCATTGGACCGGTGATAGGAAGAGTCAACTGGTTGGAAGCGGAAGATCACGTAACAAATGTTGGTGTTGCCGGATTTCCTCAAGACATTTCAGGTAAAATGTGATGTAAGTGGAGTGGCCATCGGTGCATTTTTAAGTTAGGATGATAATCTTGTTGCTTATTTCAGCAAGAAGCTGAATGAAGTCAAATTTAAATAGTCTATGTATGATAAAGAATTCTATGTCATCATCGCAATCAAGAAGTGGAGGCATTACTTCTGATCCTCAGCACTCTAGGTCATTGTACGCTGATAACTGATGCATCAGCCAGGACCAACGTGAGAACTTGAATCAAAACACATGCCAAACTGGGTAGGAGTATATGCAAAATTTCACATTTGTGATGTTCATCGTACTTCTAAAAGTGGTTGAGATGCTTGAGCGTGAAGTGTTTGTTTGGTCGCTAGGACCTGTCAAAACATTAGGCCTTGAAAACCTCGTGGACATGCACGTTGTGCGGGATGCGGTGACGGCGTAAGCTGCGATGAAGGTACCGAGAATCCGGGCCTTCAAAGACAAAAGCCCTTTGATAGATTTCATTATATGATCCAGGAGGGGATTGTTGTTCGTGAGGCAATCAACCGTGGTATTTCATAATTGTTCCATGAGGGAGAATCCGCTGAAAGAAACACAAGGAGGCTTAGCAAGACATTTGGTTACGACAAAAAGCATTCAATGGTCACCGAGTCATATTTTTGGCCAAGGATGCGGTCAAACGTCAAGAGATTTGTTGACAGATGAAGAATTTTCCGCAAAGATTCGAAGGGGAGGAAGCAAAATGCGTGGTTTTATCGCATTGCCCATACCTGTGAGAGGCCAAAGGGGAGGAGATTAGCATGGATTTTGTATTGGTTTGCCGAGGACGAATAGAGGATTTGATTCCATATTTTAGGTAGTGGATAGGTCTTCAAAGATGGCACACTTCATCCCAAGCATGCCGAAGATTCAAATACGCGACTCATATCGCAAATTTGTTTTTCAAAGAGATTATTCGACTCCATGGATTGCCGGGGTGCTAGTTAGTTTCGGACAGGTATACCAAATTCATAGGGAATTTTGGAGGACCTTTATGGAAGAATATAGGAACTAACTTGGCATTTAGTTCGCCTTATCATCCTGGATGGATGGACAAACAGTGGTCAACAAGTCCGGGAGACTTGCCGGAGAATCTTGCAGGATGCAACACCACTAGCTTGGGACATCAGCCATCAGCAGTGATTTGCATACAATGATTTAGTGCGAATCTGAAAGCAGGAAGAGTCCATTTCAGGTTTCGGGATTTAGTCGAGAGGAGTTTATGAACCGAGGGATTCAGAACAAACTACTACTAGCAGCTAGTGCATAAGAGTTTGTTGAGGCAATGAAGGAACTTCACGTTAGGCGGAAGGAGTACGACCGCTGGTTCTAACCAAAGAGTATAAAATGCAGAGAATATTAGAATCAAGACAACTTCAGTTCAAAAGTTATGGATCTAGTTCCTCGCATTACTTCAGAAGGAAAGGTCTTGGCAAACATACAATAATTTAAAGAGGAAGCACCTGGGCCATGCAAGGTCTTGAGAAATTCGGGGAAAATGCTTAAGTGAGATTGAGTTTCTGGATGGCATTGGAATATCTCCGACATCTAATATCGCGCATTTACATACCCATATTGTATTGAGAAGGTAGGACTGAACCGGTGGTGAGCCAAGTGATCCAAGCAGGAAACAATTACCGGGCTGCGGCAGGAAGCCACATGGAATGCATACCGGACAAAAAAGAGTGGGAAAAAAGACCAAGGAAAGAATAATTAAGGAGTATCCGGTCAAGTGGAAGAACCATCCAGCTGGAAGATGCCAGTCGGGAGAGAGAAACAAGATACAAAAGCATGGATCTGACTACGCGTGAGCTCACGGATAGGAGCCCATGAATATTTTCAAGTCGAGGAGTATGATGCGTGAGCATCACCAACATCAAGCCGAAGCCAAATATGGAAGCGGAGGACAGTCGGACAAGCCAACATAAATGTTTTGAAAAAATTCTTTTTGAATTTGTTGCACCATCTTAAATGAGTCATTTAAGAGATAGCGCGACTTGTATATTGTAATGGACCTTGGAGTGGATATCTCTCATCCTTAGGTAGATAGTTGGCATTTAAAGTGAAGTGCTAATGCTGGTAGATAGGGAATTAATTTTAGATTTGATAGCTTAGAGTCCGAGAGGGAAACGGATATAGAGCCAATTTCATTGCACATTGTATTATAATCCATCCAGGAAGAGAAAAGAGCAGAGCAGAGAATTGCATGAAGAACACCCATGTAATGTGCATTTGAATTAATAGTAAGAGCTTTGATTCAAATTCATGGTTTGTGTTATTTCTCTGGCGAACTGGATGTTTTCTCATGAATGCGTTTTGTTTCCCTGCCATACATTATCTTTTATATGTTGTGTATGTGGATTTCATGATTGAATTGAAGTCCGGAAAGAAGAGTGAATGAGTTTCAATTGTTTAATTGATTGTAAGATTCCCCGCAAGGGAGTGCAGCTTGAATTGTCCGCAAGGAGTGCTGGATGAAGGTCTAATTAGATAGCTTTGCCATTTCCCTCGAAGGTGCGCGAAGTACGTTGTCGCGGCAAGGAGTGTGCGTGCCGAAAGAAGTCTCAGAGTTACTATGAGCAAGTGAGTACCGATAGACCGTTGTTGCAAAAGTGAGTTGGATTGCCTTCAACACTTAAGCTGCTGTTGAAGATTTTCTCCGCAAGGAGTGCGCAAAAGAGGCTTTTCTAAGAAGACCAGTCAGTGGAAAATCTGTGAGGAGTAGGCCTCAATTTATTGAAGGATAAGTGTGGAAGCTGCTATTGAAGTCCGGGCGAAGTATCGCAGGATTGAAAGCAAGTGAAAGAGTCCCGGTGGAGAGACACTCTTCCTTCGGTAAATAGCAAGAGGAAGAACTGACGGTCGAAATCCTTTGAGGAAGTTTCACGAAATTCCATGGGTCAGTTGGATAATAAGGAGGTGCAAGGGAGGTTGCCATGGAATGAACGCCGAGGGTTGAAGCTCGTGACGCTTCATGAACCGCCCGCCAGGTGGAAAACATGTCGAGATCCTGAAGTAAGCCTGGTTCTGGTGAATCGAGTAATTTCCGAGAATAGGGAACTCTTGCATTGGAATCGCTGGACCGCCGAATATCCCCGACGGAGAGTCGCGGTGTGGGCCACAAATAAGAGATGGGGTACAGGTGGCATTGTATCGGGGATCGGGAAAGGTAAGTCCCAAATCCTTTGATGTTAGTATTTGCGATCCGCGAAGTCCGATATCTCGATAGAAGTGATGGGAGTTAAAGTAACAAATCGCACATGCGTCGGAGTTTCGACGAATCGAGTCTGGAGTCAAAAAGTAAATGGTTTGACATCAAGGAAGTGGAGAAATCACATGTAGAAAAAGTCCCGGTTAAGGAGAGAGAGAAAGTCAAGATTGACCTGGTTGACAAGTCTCGTGGATTTGAGATCCCGGAAGATCGCATGCTGAACTTGGTAAAAGTCGCAAGTCCATTTCCGCCATAAGTAAACAAAAGGAAGCCGCGTGAAGATATCTCTGCGGCGATTTCCGATAGGGAATCGTAGAAGAACCTTTGAGTTCTTCGAGCCGAAAATAGAAGAAGATCCTGTGGGAGCGGGCGTGCTCTGAGGAGTGCGGCTGCACCAGTGAACCACAGTAACACCTATTTTATGTGAAGGAATGTATGCATCTTTATGGATGATTAATTTTTGAATATAGATGACTGAATTAATTAGTTAGATATGGTATTCCACATGCATGAAAAGAATGAATGCTATCATTAAATGTTAAACTGAATGAACAAATATTACAAAGTACAATCACAGATCTCCACTCATTCATAGGTTTCAAACACTTGAGTATTGCAACCACCCATAGAGATATATCGGGTGAGACTGTGAAGTACACGGTGTGTGTTGTGTTTCCTTCTGGTCTACCAAAGGGTACGATAGTTTAGAGGGATTTTGTTGGGAGATTGTCAAATTTGAACCAAGTTCAATCTATGTTAGTAAGGTGGGATCAGAATAACCCATAAAGAATCCTAAGTAGAAGAGACAAAGAACAATAGAAGGTTTAGAAACCAACAACAACTCATATGGAAGAAACACCTAAACATAGGGTGTCAAATATTGAAGATTATGCAGTCCTAAAGGAGTTTGAAGATGTGTTTAAGGAAATACCAAGATTACCCCTAAAAGAGACATTGATTTTTCCATAACTTTGATGCTTGGAGAAACTCCAGTATCCAAGACTCCATACAGGATGAGTACACCAGAATTGAAGGAGTTTCAAATGCAACTTGAAGAGCTCCTGAAAAAGGGGTATATATGCCCAAGTGTGTCACCTTGGGGTGCCCCAGTTTTATTTGTGAAGAAAAAGGATGGAACATTGAGACAATGCATTGACTTTAGGCAGTTGAACAAGGTAACTGTGAAGAATACGTATCATTTTCCAAGGATCAATGACCTCTTTGATCAACTAAAAGATGAAAAAATATTATCCAAGATTGATCTTAGGTCAGGTTATCATCAAGTAAGAATTAAATAAAAAGACATCAACAAGTTTCTTTCGGAACAAGGTATGGTGATTATGAGTTCACAGTGGTTCCCTTTGGATTATCAAATGCACCATCTATCTTCATGTGTTTAATGAATGGTATTTTTAGAGAATACGTAGATAAGTTTGTCATTGTATTTTTAGATGACATTATTATATATTCTAAATCGGAGCAAGAGCATGAACAACACTTGAGGATGGTATTATAAGTATCAAGGGAGCATAAGTTGTAGTCCAAATTGAACAAGTGCTCATTTTATCATAAGCAAATTCATTATTTGGGGAATATAATTTCAGAGGAAGGGATAGTAGTGGATCCTGAGAAGATAGAATCCATTATAGGATGGTTAGCACCAAAGAATGTGACAGAGGTTAGATCAATCATGGGCCTTGAAAGCTACTATTGGATCTTTATTAAAGGATTCTCACACCTAATCACTCCCTTGCAAAAGAAGGGTGTGATGTTTTGGTGGACATTGGATTGTGAAAAGAGTTTCCAACACTTGAAGAAATTATTAACAAGTGCTCCAATACTAAGGATTTTAGATCCAAATGAAGACTTCATTGTATGCATAGATGAATGTAAAGAAGAACTTGGTGGAGTCCTCATTCAAAATGGGTTTGTTGTATGTTATGAATCAAGGAAGTTGAAGGATCATGAAAGGCACTATGTCACTCATGATTTGGAGTTCGCAGCCATAGTGCATGCCTTGAGGAAATGTAGGCACTACCTCATGGGGAAAAGGTTCGAGCTAAGGACATATCATAATGGTCTGAAATATTTATTTGATCAGCTAACTCTAAATGATAGGCAAAGAAGATGGTTAGAATTTCTTAGTGAATATGACTTTGATATAAATCATATCAAAGGGAAAGAGAACAAAGTGGTTGATGCACTCAGCATAGGAGTGCATGAGTTGCATGGTACCTCCATTACCATGTACCAATAAGATTTGAAATACAAAATTATAGAGGCTGCAAAATCAGATTTGCAATACAAGGAATTAGTGGAAAAATTGCAACAAGGTATTTTGCAGCAAAAAATTGAAGACTATAAGCTAGAAAATGATGAAATTCTCATATACAAGAGAAGAATTTATGTATCAAATTCCCATGAATTGAAAAATATGATATTGAGAGAAATACATAATGCACCTTATGTTGGGCACTTAGGTTATCAGGAAACTATTGCAGCTATCAAGAGCCAATATTATTGGCCAGGAATGAAGAAAGAAGTTGTTGATTTTATTGTCAAATGTTTGGAATGTCAAAAGGTAAAGGCTTAGAATAGACCCCCAGCTAGTTTTCTACATCCATTACCCATTCCTGAGTGGAAATGGGGCGTTGTAATAATGAATTTCATCACCAAAATACCCAGAAACAATAAACAACATGATTCTATCATGGTAGTGGTGGATAAGCTTACTAAAGCTGCCCATTTTATTCCAATAAAGCTCACTCACAAGGAAGCCAACATTGTTGATGTTTATATGAAAGAAATTGCTCGATTACATGGTATACCCAAGACAAATGTGTCTGATAGAGATCCAAAATTTACCTCTAATTTTTGGAAGGGATTATTTAAGGGATTTGGAACAAATTTGAATTTTAGCACAACTTATCATCCAAAATTAGATGGACAAATAGAGATGGTGAATCAAGTGATTTATGATATGTTGAGGATGTATGTGATGGATAAACCATCAAAATGGGAATACTACCTACATTTGGTAGATTTTGCTTATAACAATGGGTACCAAACATCTCTAAAGATGAGCCCATTTAAAGCACTTTATGGAAGAAGGTGCAACACACCGGTAAGTTGGGATAACCCAACTGATAGAGCAATGGTTGGGCCAAATGTACTCAGGGAAATGAAGGAGAAAATGTTGAAAATAAAACAAAATCTAAAGGTTTCCCAAGACAGGAAGAAAATCTATGTTGATAAGTTAATAACTCAAAGGGAATTTAAAGTGGGGGACCATGTATTCTTGAAAGTGAAGGCCAACAGAAGTTCCCTGAAGTTGGGAAATTGTTAAAAGTTGGTAGCTCACTATTGTGGGTTGTTTGAAATCCTAGAGAGGATTGGGCCTATAGCATACATGCTTGCCTTGCATACATCAATGACCATTCATAATGTATTTCATGTATTATTTCTTAAGAAATATATACATGATGCTAATCATGTTATTGATTGGAATGTGATTCAGATGGAGCAAGAAGGTGCTTTCCAAGTACATCTGGTACACATTCTGGACCAAAAAATAAAACAACTCTGGAATCGAGCCATATGGATTGTAAAGATCCAATGGACCTGGTACGGTCTTGAGGACACAAGTTGGGAGCATGACTACGCAATGCGGGCAGAATACCCAGATATTTTTGAGTATTTTTTATTATTTTTTTGTATATGTGTACATAATGCACTAAGGACAATGCATGAATAAGGGGAGGGGATTGTAATACCCCTAGGTCGAACCCCAACTATAAATTTAAATGCAAATGTACTTAAGTTGGTGAGTTGTTTGATATCATTTTTGTATGCACCTTCAATGGCATAGTGCACACATGCACTGTGCACTAAAATGATGAAGTGTGCACATTCCAGGATACCACGTGCAAAAAACTTAAGTGTGCGTGATTTTGAGGTCGGGGAGCCTTTGTGTATATGTTGTGTTTTATAGGCTAGTGAGTCAGTTATTATAAGCTAGGAGGCTTATGTGTTGAATTAGGCCAGAGAATCTAGATGCTAAAGGCCAGTGAGCCTATTTATGTATATCTCTTATCATTAATATAATACATCGTTGTGTGTCGATCGACCATGATAAAAGAGTATGGGGGCCTAAACTCCACTAGTTAGGGAAAGAGGGGGGGGATAAAAGTTAAGGAAAAGGGATAAGCTAGGAAGATTAATCCAAAATGGAATATTATATTAATATTCCTTAAAGTATAAAGTATGGATAATTATTTTATCCTAAGTTCTAAGGATGAGGACAAGTGATGCAAAGTAGCTCTCGACATGACAAGTGTCAAGTTGGGAACATGCATACATATAGATTGGAATTAGTTAATATTCCCATTCATTCCATGATCATGGACTCACTCATTCAGTTGTCCTCTATACCCTCATGTCACTATACCTGCACCTATATTCATACCCATACCTGTATATGTACCTGGTTAGCTTGGCAGCTAGACTGAAGAAGCGGGTTACCAGGCCCATGGGATATTGAAGAGGTGGGTTTCCAGGCCTGTGGGATATTGAAGATGTGGTTTTCTAGACCCGTGGGATATTGAAGAGGTGGGTTGTCAGGCCCATGATCAATTTCTCTCTAGGTGAGAGAATTGTTGGGAATTGATTTCCTGAAGGTTCCAAGCTACAGCTACAGGTCTGTGAGACTTCATGTATGACCTATTTTTGAAGCCCAGAAAGGAAGTGGGGCACCCGAAGGACCGTTGAGAAGAGAAGGGGCACACTTCTTGGGGTGGGATAGGCATGTGGGGAATGAGGGACAATATGTTGTTAGTTTGAGTTGAAACCTGTGAAGATGTCTTTCCTGTTGTCTGAGATACATCATCCTGGTTAGGAATCTCGATGATGACCCACTGTTGAGAGTGATGACTAGCGTGGTCTAAGGTTGGGAGGTTTGTGGAATGTTTGCACATAGTTGGTGATATGTTTACCAATATAAGTGTCCATTTTGTGTTAAATTACATGCTGCATTATTATGTATGCGTTTATTTTTATGGGTTTTTCTCGTGTGTGGTTTATACCTATTTTTATATTTATGAGTGATGCTTGTCTATGATGCATGTATATGTTTACTGTTATTTCTGTATGAATCTGTACATTTACAAAATGTGTTTGTCTGTTTTAATTTTTATATATAAAGTTCTGCAAGGTTTTATGTGTGTATATGTTTAATTTGCATACAGTTCAAAAAATTTATGTGGCATAGCCCATTTGGATGTTGGGGATGTTATAGAATAGGTTACCTAGAAAACGTATAACTACCCCTCAAGGATCCATTCACAAATACATATACACACTTACAATTGATTACCTATCTTGTGAATGTTATGGTCTAGTTGTGATGTTTTGGCTAGTTTGTGATGGCATTTTTGTGAGGTAGAAAAGGAAGGTCGACCGTGGAAGTCTCAAAGTTGCAGAAAACATGAGTAACCGTAGTTTTTGAAGTTATCAACGGGTCATAGTGGAAAAAATAGTGAACATCTGTGGGTCACATTGGAAAAACTAGAGGACATCCGCAGGTCACAGTGGAGAAAGTAACAGATATCCATGGGTCATATTGGAGAAAGTAACATACATATGCAAGTCATGATGGAGAATGTAGTGGACATCTATGGATCACAATGCACAAAGTAGCAGACTTGCATGGGTCACAGTGGAGAAAGTAGCAAACATATGTGGGTCACAGTGGAGAAAGTAGTGGATGCTTTTGAAAAGGCTTGAAGAAGGTTCCATCTTGTTGATTCTGAAGTTAAGGAAGGTGTGTTGGTCTGAGATGATATGCACTAGGTCCTCTTCATGAGAAAATGTATGTTTTACATGTGTTGGTTCTTCCTATGAATGAATTCTTGATATATGTAAGAAAGAATTTTGTTCTTTTTTCCCATTTGAGTTTGCATGTAAATATTGGTGTATCGTGTATTTGATGTGATGTTTCTTATGATTATATGCTCATGATATATAGAATGAAAACACAGATGATACATTGATGATAAATTGTTGAACATTGTTGTTAAAGTGAAAGAATATATATTTTGGTTAAAATTGGCATAAACTGCTCATATTAATTCACCCCCCTCCCCTCCCTCTCAATATTCCAACATATGTCTCATTGAGTGCAATATTTGCTTGCAAATGGACCAAGCGGTTTCTTAATAATAAAAAGGTAAACAGTGGCTTCAACATCAATATAAATATATCCTCAAATTCATTATAAGACCCTTATGAAACACATGCAAGTAGAATATGTAACCATATTTTCTCAAAAGAAAAAGAGATAAATGGGGTTGATCATTTCAAATAACTTTAAATGATTTTGCACTTAAAAATGAAAAGAATATGATGAGCACACTTCAAAAATAGCATACTCAGAAATATCAAATTATGAGAAATCACTAAATACATAAAATATATTTCACATTACAAATCATTTCAGTAAACCGATTGACCAATGCTTAGAAATAAAGCCTTCCAAACGCAAGAAATAAACCTCCAAGAATTAATTAGACAAAAACATTTTACATTATCAGTCACATGTATGGTGTACAATACTCCTATTGATGTTTTAGAAAGAGGCCTAGAAGAAGAAAATAAAAAATCTCAAACTCGGCCTTATGCTTTGTGTCAGACATACAAACACAAAGCCTTGAGAGAAATTTTGTAGCAGAAGAAGAAGTAAGAAAATGGAGATATGTATTTGCATATGAGAAAGTCAACAGTGTATTGAAGGTTGAACCAATTATATTTTTATGACGTAACCCCTTCTTTGATGGTTCTTTCCTCCTTTTAAATATGCTCCCAATGTTTTTCCTTACCAATTAGGGTTTATGTTCTTTTGGAAGTTTCCCAAGTGTTTATTCTTTTTGGAATGAAAATTAGATCCTCTAAATTAATGATTGATTGAACACTTATTAATGAATTAGGTCATTGAAATTTTTTCCTTCAAGTGGGACCCATTTCAGCCCTTTATAAAAGTTATTTAATAAAATTTGATTTCCAACATTTGAAGCTAACTTCCTGAAAAACATAGACTTCCTTTTAATGTTTTGAGCATGGCAAGTGACTTATCATCCATGGAAACCATTCTATAAACAATATTCACTATTTTTTATTTCTAATGAGCCATGTTGAGAGAAATTCAAGGGCCTTGATCCCAAATTATAACCTCAAGAAGTTGAGGTTCCAAATAGTTTTCCCATGAATCCATGAAACAAGAGTTGACTATTATTTTAATTTCTAGAACTATTGAGGAAAAATTCATCCACTAAAACCTATCCCATTTTCTTCCTTGTCAAATTACCTTTCCAACGAGGTATTAGTTTCCCAAAAATAACATCTAGATCAATATTTATGAGCTCCAGAAGATGGAGACTCAACCACTGTCAATCTAGTTCGTGGGTGAATCTTGTCCTTTGATTTAATTTTTCCTTTCTTAGTCTCACATGCATTGTGGGGGGTGAAGAACTTAGTGTTTATAATACATACACCTCCCTTACATTCATATGAAATAGAATGAATTATGGAAGACTTAGTGTAGCTCTCATGCCTTAGAAAAATTCATGTCTTGGTAGTATTTTGATCGCTTAGTCACTGCCCAATCATCTCCCAATCACTTCCCAATAGACCTGTGAATGCCTGACATGTCACATATATGTTTCACTCAAGGGTAGGTCCACCTTACTTCCATGTGTCACCCATGGATAAGTCCATGTCACTGCCACGTGTCACCCTAGGATAGGTCTACGTTACTACCATGTGTCTCCCAAGGATGAGTCCACATCACTGCAACATGTGTGAGAGTTTATGTTATTATTAGGTTTCTTTTCAATTTACTAGATAACCATAGCATAGATAGGATCACTGAGAAAAGAACAATCACAAGATACACAACATTTATCCTGGGAAACCCTCATGGGGGAGAAAACCCAAAAAAAACTTCCTTAATATAGATAGCCAATACAATGCCAAGACAATATACCAAACACTAGAGAATATCATCTCCCAAGTAATGCACCTCTCTCCCTTCCTTCTTCTCCAATTGCAACTTCCAAACTTGCACTCTAGATGATCGAATGAGTGAGTGAACAAATTAGGCATTGGCTTCCTTTATTTATGCAAACTCGCAGGTGTTGAAAGGAGGTGTCTCTTCACTAGCAGGGCCGACTTCTCTTTATGGGTGTTTAGAACCACTTTAATTTTCCCGGGGGCCGACTTCTCAATTTGCAAAAGGGGATTTGGTCATTTACAATGCCCAACATGATCAATCCACAAAAGGGGATTAATCTAATGAATAATACATCAATAATAAATAGAATACTCTTTGTATTTACAATATTTCAACACTCCCCCTTAACAAGAAGGGTATTGTACAACATCATCAGGAGAGAGAGAGGGAAACATCACCAACAACATCTGGAACAATGACTGGTGTATCTATAAGTCATCGGAATTTTTTCTCATCATCAATATCATCAACAACACAACACAAAGGCTAGAGTATCATCAACATCAACACTAGGTTGAGAGTCTTCAACATGAAGTTGGCATCACAACACGAAGATGGCTACACAATATCATCAACACGAAGCTTGCATCACAGTATGAGACTGGAAACAAAACATCATCAGCACGAAGCTGACATCACATCATGAGGTTGTAAATACATCATTGAAGCACGAGGATGGAAACACATCATCACAACATGAGGATGGAAACAGATCATCACAACACAAGGCTAGAAACACATCATCACAACACGAGGCTGGAAACACATCATCACAACATGAGGCTGGAAACACATCATAACAGTATGAGGTTGGCACATCATCAGCACGAAGTTGGCATCACAACACAATGCTGGTAGCACATCACTACTCCCCCTTTCGAGGGAGGTCCTTTCAGACTACACCAAG
>SNQJ01S0054439.1:34951-70935 GCA_010110895.2 Picea sitchensis | reverse complement strand
CTTCCAAACTTGCACTCTAGATGATCGAATGAGTGAGTGAACAAATTAGGCATTGGCTTCCTTTATTTATGCAAACTCGCAGGTGTTGAAAGGAGGTGTCTCTTCACTAGCAGGGCCGACTTCTCTTTATGGGTGTTTAGAACCACTTTAATTTTCCCGGGGGGCGACTTCTCAATTTGTAAAAGGGGATTTGGTCATTTACAATGCCCAACATGATCAATCCACAAAAGGGGATTAATCTAATGAATAATACATCAATAATAAATAGAATACTCTTTGTATTTACAATATTTCAACACTCCCCCTTAACAAGAAGGGTATTGTACAGCATCATCAGGAGAGAGAGAGGGAAACATCACCAACAACATCTGGAACAATGACTGGTGTATCTATAAGTCATCGGAATTTTTTCTCATCATCAATATCATCAACAACACAACACAAAGGCTAGAGTATCATCAACATCAACACTAGGTTGAGAGTCTTCAGCATGAAGTTGGCATCACAACACGAAGATGGCTACACAATATCATCAACACGAAGCTTGCATCACAGTATGAGACTGGAAACAAAACATCATCAGCACGAAGCTGACATCACATCATGAGGTTGTAAATACATCATTGAAGCACGAGGATGGAAACACATCATCACAACATGAGGATGGAAACACATCATCACAACACAAGGCTGGAAACACATCATCACAACACGAGGCTGGAAACACATCATCACAACATGAGGCTGGAAACACATCATAACAGTATGAGGTTGGCACATCATCAGCACGAAGTTGGCATCACAACACAATGCTGGTAGCACATCACTACTCCCCCTTTCGAGGGAGGTCCTTTCAGACTACACCAAGATTATCTCGAAAGTGCTCAAACTTTATATGAGATAGAGTCTTGGTCAACACATCAACAACCTGTTCATCTATGCTAACATACTGGAGCTTTATGGCTCCTCTATGAAACATATCACAAATGAAGTGATACCAGATCTCTATGTGTTACGACTCATCATAGAACACATCATCTCCATACAACTCTTGTTATCACATAGGATCATGGTGGCTTCCATCTCCAGATCAAATAGATCTTTCAACAACATCTGAAGCCATACGGCTTCACAATTAGCGGAACATGAAACAATATATTATTCTTCTTTTGTGCTTGGAGCAATGTTGAATTTCTCCCTATTCTGGCATGAAGTCATGGCTAACCTCAGAATGAAACAACATCCTAAAGTGTTATTTCTATCAGAAACACTTCTAGATCAATATGAATCGGTGTAACCACTGAGTCTGAAGTCATGATATCTATTATAAAAGAGACCAAAATCCAACATACCCTTAAGGTATCTCATCATATGTTTTGCAGCAACAATGTGAACACTTATGGGTTCTACTAGATACTTACTCAAGTAAAAACATATATCTAGCCTGGTATTTGTCATATACATCACTGAAGCAATAATCTGTCTGTACATAGTAGCATCAACTAATTCTGAGAAGGTATCTACCAGGAGCTTCAACTTTGTTTCCATGGGTGTGTACATGTATTTACATTTAAACATGAAAAACCTCTTCATTTTAACTACATACTTCCCTTGGTTAAGAAAGATCTTCTCTATGATCTGCCAAACTTCAATACCTAAGAGATAATTCATTTAGGTCTTCCATCAAAATCTGTAGTGAGCTTATTCTACAATATGTGATAAGATTTTATTCATCTTTTCAAGAATACATCATCTACATATAGTAGTAACATCACTCGCTCATCATTCATAACCTTGAGATAAAGGTTAGAATAAACTTTACTCTAGGTAAATCCCAAGCTTGTCAGGAAACTGCCAATTCTTCCATACCAGGCTCTAGTAGCTTTCTTCAACATGTACAGAGCTTCTTTCAACCGAAAGACATGAGTCTTTCTATCTTCAATATTCAAATCAAATTTTTGCATTACATTGTACCAATCTGGTACACTTGCTCAGTTGCAACTCAATCTGCATAATCATGTGCTAGCTCTATGTTCTCTCTGCAAAGAACTATCTATCTCACTGCCTGAGAGTATGTCCTCTCCTCTTTCTACAATTGTTCCTTCTAGAAATAGGACTCTGCACCTACAACTGCTCTGAAGATGATAATGACTGTGTCATTCTCACTGTGGTTGCTGAAATATGTGAGTAACTCCTCTTATTTTATCATGACAACAACCTCATCTCAAACTGAGAGTGGCTCAATAACTGATACTGAAGGTAGCTCTTCTTATTTCATGGAGGTAACTCTATATTTTATTATAAATCATGTCTTCATGACCCAACCAATGTAATGCACCAACTTCCACTCATTTTTAAATATGGGGATTTCTCCCCCTGCATCTCATACTATATATGAATCATGGTTGTTCTGATTGTCTTCATAAATAGTGGAACTATTTCTTCAATTACTGGAGTAAGTGTCTCATCATAGTCTTCTCCTTCTTGTTGGGAGAATCCTCTAGACACACATCAGGCTTTTTACATCTGCATCATGCTTGATCTATATATATCAATCTTGGAAGCCAATACTGACTTCTCTTCTAGTCTCACGGAAGAATCCATATCCTAGTATTTCTGACTGGCTTCCTTCTTTGTCACTGAAACAAGGGAATCTTCCAGGAGATTTCATATCTCCTAGGAGTATCTGAAGTTACGATCTAGTCTTCTCATGGAATCTGTCCCCCAATCCTGGAAGTTGTCTCTTCATCTGATCCTTTCTGAGATCAGGCTTACTCTCTATTTCTTTTGAGTCTACAAGGACTTCATCATATCTTATAGGGTATACTTGGTGTTGAATACCAAGTCTAAATATGAAATATTGATTCAGGCTTCAAATGAGTTTTGCTTCCCATCAAGGTGGCTTCATTAACCTTTGAAAATTTTTGTTGTGAGTTCTTGTTTTAATGTTCGATCATCTTTGGAGTCTTCTGCTCCTTACAATCAATCTTCATATGAGATACTCTGAATCTCAAAAGATAGCTTCTACTTCATATTCTTTGGTACATGAATGTATATGGTCATGTGAATAGTATGCTTCATGTCTCATCTAATCGGTTTCCTTCTATAACCTTCACTATATGTTCCTCAGGGTTATTACATGTAACCTGAAGCAAGGTCAACAAAACAACAAGCAAGAATAATACTCTTTTGATAATAGTAAATAAAACAATAGCATGAATAATCGTCAGAGTAGCTCCTTTAGAGATTTCACTTGTGACCTGTCTGAAACAAAGATCAAAAGTAAGAGATACAATACAAAATGATATCAACACTCTTCTAGTGTTGTGATCAAACATTCATCCAAGGTAACCTAGAATCAACACAAAAAGTTTCTCCTAGAGGAGATGTTAGTTGTATCTATTACACTAAGAATTTATCTCAATATGCTCACTTGCTACCAAGTATAATACTTTTCAAAGACTGCTACCTCAACTATAGTGTTTACTTGTAAAGGGGTAGTTATCAACTTGTCATGTGCAACTTTGAATCTTATCAACTTAATTAATCAAACCTAGAACCTGGAGCCTTGTCTTCAAGAATGAGTGTGTTTCTTTTCTTCCAAGTCTCCTTCACTCAAGATGACGAGTTTTTTATTCAACCTATATTTTGTACTAGGACAATATGTTATCTTGACAGAAGGTTGGGTTAGAGAATAAACTCTATGATCTCAACTTTAATCGATCGAATACCTTGGCTTTAATTTTGACCAAAGGTTAGTATGATGGTCATAACTTGAACATGAAACCTAGATCAAAATAATTTCATAACAAATAGCTGCATATTAGAATAATCAAACCTGGGTTGCATTGTTCCTCTAAATGTGTTGGATCTCGAGATCCTTCTGGATCTATGGAAAGAGATCCCTTCTCCTACAAATACCCTTTAAAGATTAACAATTTAAACATATGTGAGTACATACCTCTGATAGCATTTGCAAGTAGTCGCAACATCTGGTAGTAGCAGTAATAATTACCAACTCTTAAGAACTTCAAGGGTGACTGAAACTGGTACTACAGTTGATAATTCAACTGATATTACAACTGCAATTGATACTACAACTAATTATGAAACTGCAACTACAACTTAGGGTTTTATGAGGAAACCTTAATTTTTCAAACTTCAAAATTTGAAATTCTGATCCAGGGGCTAGATGCACTAAGTTGAGGCGAGTAAGCTGGTGCAGTCAGATTTCTGAAAATACAAAATTTACCCCTTGAAACTGAGCTTGCAAAAATCTAGACTGGTATTTTTGGTACTGGTTCTGGTTTCCTGGCTTTCTGGTACTTCTGGTTTTTTGGTACCAGTGAAAACTAGGGTTTCACTTTATGAGAGTTCTATCCATTGAAAATGTGTGCTCAATATGTCAAAATATTCACTAGGGTAGGGTGCACTTTTCTAGATGGTTTTTAGGAAAAAAAATCTCTCCAACAAAAGCCCTAATTTTCTTGTACGACAATAGTGACGTTTTTCTTTATCTTGTGAAAGCTGCTCTCTTCGGATTAGCTTTGATACCGTGTTAGAGTTTAAGCTATTATTAGTTTTCTTTTCAATTTACTAGATAACCATAGCATAGATATGATCACTAAGAAAAACAAAATCACAAGATACACATCATTTATCCTGGGAAACCCTCATGGGGGAGAAAACCCAACAATTTTTTTTTTAATATAGATAACCAATAAAATGCCAAGACAATAAACAAAACACTAGAGAATATCCTCTTCCAAGTAATGTGCCTCTCTCCCTTCCTTCTTCTCCAACTATAGCTTCCAAACTTACGCTCTGGATGATTGAATGAGTGAGTGAACAAATGACACGCTGGTTTCCTTTATTTATACAAACTGGTAGGTGTTGAAAGGAGGTGTATTTTCATTGGCAGGGCCAAATTCTTATTCTGGGTGGTTAGAACAACTTTAATTTTCCTGGGGGATGACTTCTCAATTTTCATATTACAATTAGGGTTTGACCAATCCAGAAAACGGGATTTGGTCATTTACAATGTTCGACATGATCAATCCACAAAAGGGGATTGATCTAATGAATAATACATCAATAATAAATAGAATACTCTTTGCAGTTAAAATATTTCAACATGTACCAATATGGTAGATCCATGAAAAGGGGGAAGAAACTTAGAATATGAAATAATATTAAAAAATTAAATAAACTATTTTTGGAGTTATGGAAATGTGGAGATAAAGGAGGTAGGTGAAGAGGTAAAACTCAGTAAAATGATTAAGTATGAGGTGTAAAAAGGGGAATCAAAAGTGAATTATAGTGAATGTGGAATTGTGGTTTGTGGACCTAAGGAAATGGGGAAATGAAAAACGTGAAAGAGACTTACTCCATCATCCACAATGAGAAAGTGTAAAAGTAAGTAAATAAATAAGTTAAGTGTGGGTGATAAGTCATAAGGGTGATGAGTGATAAGGCATAAAAACGACTAAGTGTAGAAGGACTAAAACGTGATAAGTCATAAAAAAAATATGCTTAAGTGTTGGGGAGGTAAGTAGCAGGGTTACATGAGAGCAAGGAAATCGAAATGAACATAGAAATTGTGAAAATATAGAAAATGGAAATATGAAAAATTAAAAATGGAAATAGGAAAAAAAAAAGGAAATAGGAAAAGTAAAATGGAAATAGGAAAAGTAAAATGGAAAATGGAAAATGGAAATGGAAATGATAATGAAAATGAATAAGTGGTGCATATTATGAAAATGGAAATGGGATAAGTATAGAAATGGTTAAGTATGGAAATGGTGAAGTATGGAAATGATGAGGTAGGAAAATATTTTGGAGGATTGGAAAAATGTCTAAGTATGGAGAGTAGTGAAGAAGGAGAGTAGAGTGGAAAGAAGGAAAAATGGCTAAGTATAAAGTTTGGAGAGTGGAGAATGAGGAAAATGGGAAAATGGATAAGTATGGGGCAATAATATATGGAAGAAAAATGGCATATCTTGGGCATATGAGCTGTATTTTGGATTTTGTAAAGTGTTGAACAAAGCTGAGACATAGGGCTACTTAGTGACAAGACATACATAAGAACTTTTCTTTCTTTAATATCCTTTGTTTTCTTTCTCTTTTGTTTCAAAGATGAACCATCTCTCTTAGCATTTTATTATGAAGAACTAGATAATTGAAGTTGATTGTAAACATTTTGGGTCTTCACGAGCAACGGTTAAAGATTATTTAGAACATTTCAAGTTCGAAAAAATGTTTCTCTCTATGTGAAAGAAAAATAGTTTCACATATTTACCTCAATCACTTAGTTTATGGGTTTCAGGAAAACACATTAGCATATAGCTCCAATTGTGGGATTGTGGCCCCCTATGGGCTGTTGAGAATCCAAAATCCTGGTACATTGGGATATGGATTCATATTCAAACATTATATCCATCTAGAGACTAATTTATTATAAAAAAATTCAACTAAATAAAAAAACTGTGTACAAACAATATCTACCGACCCTAACCTACTTGGAGGAAAGGGACACGTTTCAAGTGTAAGTATATTTATAATGGATCCATTCAAGCATCCAACTGATCTATGGAATGAATCCATAATTAAGGAATATATTAGGGTTGTTATCAAGGATTCAAGAGAATGCAAAAACTGCATTGAAGTAAAACCTAGACGGATGTGCCCAAAGTTTGATTGCATTTCCTGGATAGCAATGCTTTGGAGCCATGATTCAATAAAATCAAATACCGGTTGCTCATGAGGGTTGCAGTCTTTGGTTGGATGAGAAGCTTCCCATTTGAAGATATTTTCATCTTTCTTCTTATCCTCAATCACATACAAGATTCTTGATTCATTTTTAATGTCTTGAAAGTATTCTTCCTTCATACAATGTAAATCTTTTCCATCATTGTTCTAAAGATTATTTTCTTCCACCAATTCTTCTTGTTGTAAATGTTCTTGTGACTTTTCTTCATCAATATGTGGCCATTTCAAACTTGTTGCAACATTTTTCACATGAGCATGTTGGTTGAAATATTGTTGTGCATTTGGTGGAGGATCCTCAATTTCATTCTTGAATTTGTTCCCAGAAATATATTCATATGGATTATATGAGAAGCTTAAATCTTGCACTTGACAATTGGAATTCTCATTTTCAATTTCAGTAATATGACTTGATTCAAAACGTTTTTCCAATATTTGATTTTTTTTTTTCCAAATAACTCACTTCATTATATTCTATCAATATGGGATAGGTTGGGTGGGAAGTAACATTGAAAACACCATAAAGGGAATATGGGTGAACTCTTGGGATGAAATTTTAAGAAAATGAATTTTCTAACACATCCCAATTGGTAATGGTCCCAGGAAGCAATGAAAAGAACCATTCACAAGCATTCCCATGCAGGGTTTGTGAAAATAATCGACATGTAACATTATATTTAGATATAATTCAAAACATCACATGTTATTTTAAAATTTAACAAATGATTCTCTACATCCTCTGATGTATTCCCAAAAAATGTGGGAATTTTTTCAATAGAAATGTATAGCATTTGAAAATCTAATTCTTGTAAATTTAAAGGGATTCTATGCATTCGTCTCCTCCTTTAGGTATCTCTTCATTTTGATGTGTCTTGTAAATACTTTGATGGACTTGGTGGAGAAGGAAAGTAGGATTACAACATGAAAAAAATTCTTTGGTGGAGTCGCCATGAGTATTTTCTTGAGATTCTTGAATCCTTCCAATGGAGTTGCCAAGGCATTTAAGAGTTCTTTCAATGGAATCAACGGATATTTCATCCTCTTGAATATTTGATGGTTCTTGGCTGAGGGATATTTAAAGATTTTGATATTTTAGTTGTGCCCAAATATCCAGAAACATTATCTTTGAGGTAATTCAAATATCTATGAATAAGATTTTCATAACACCTGTGCATCTAGAACAATTTGCAATTTTATTCAATCTTCTTTTCAAAAATTTGAAACATGGATACTCTAGTTCCTTAATCAAATATGAAACAAATCCTCATATACCTTGAAAATAAATGATCCCCAGTATTGTAGCCAAAAATGTTTATCTAAAAGATTGTTTTAAGGTATTTAGGTCAACTTCACGAGGATAAAATCCCCCTGCGTTTTTAAAGACGCGTTACTCCTCTATTTTTTTGAAATATATAGTTGATGTTCTTGGAATGGATTTTCAAATGGGAGAATACCAAACAAAAAAACCAATCCTTTATTGCTTTAGTTTTTATATAAAATGGTTCTTGATAACCATATTTCTCACTGAGTGTGCCATTTTCTTGGAAATGGACCAAGAAGGTTCTTCACAATAAAAATATAAAGAATGGATTTAATATCAAAATAAATATATGCTTAGCTTCATTATAACATCTCTCTGAAACACATGCAAGTAGAGGATGTAACCATATTTTCTCATAAGAAAAATAGTGAAATGGGGTTGATCACTTCAGAGAAATTTAAATGATTATTCATTTAAAACTTAAAAGAATATGATTAGCACACTCCAAAAATATCACATTGAGAAATATAAAAGTTTAATAAATCATTAAATTTGTTCCCCGAAATATTTCTCTAGGTAGTTCAATACATAAAAGATATTTCATATTACAAATCATTTCAGTAAACCAATTGACCAATGCTTAGAAATAAATCCTACCAAATGAAAGAACTAAACCTCCATGAATTAATTACAAAATTGTGGATTACATTATCATTCATATATATGGTTGTACAATACTCTTATTGATGTTTTATAAATATGCCTAGAAGACTAAAATAAAAAACACTCAAACTCATCCTTATGTTCAATCTTAGACATAGAAACACAAAGCCTTGAGAGAAATTGTGTAGCATAAGAAGAAGTAAGAAAATGGAGATTTGTATTTGCAGATGACAAAATCAGTTGTGTACTAAAGGCTGAACAAATTTTATTCGGATTATCTAACCCCTTCTTTGATGGTGCTTTCCTCCTTTTAAATATACTCCCAATGTTTTTCCCTAGTTGTTAGGGTTTTTGTTCTTTTGGAAGTTTACCACATGTTTTTTTTTTTCTTTTTGGAATGAAGAGTAGATACTCTAAATATATTTTTGATTGAAAATGTATTAATGAATTAGTTCTTTGAAATTCATGCCTTCAAGTGGGACCCACTTCACCCCTTTTTATAAAATTTATTTAATAAAATTTTATTTCCAAAATTTGAAGTTGATTTACTGAAAAACATCAACTATATTTTAATGTTTTGAGCATGGTAAGTGACTTATCAACCATGGAAACCATTATTTAAATAACACTCATTATTTTTTCTTTTCAATGAGCCATATTGAGTGAAATTTGGTGGCCTAGATGTCAATTTATAGCCTGGGGAAGTTGAGGTTCCAAATAGTTTTCCTAGGAAGACATAAAATGAGAACTAGTTGTTATTCTAACTTCTAGAACTATTATGGCCAAATTCATCCATTAAAACCTATCCCATTGTATTACTTGTCAAATGTTTATTCCAACAAGGTATGGTTTTCCAAAAATGGACGTCTATATCAAGTGTTATGAGCTTCGGAAAATGGAGACTCGACCATTGTCAATCTGGTTCATGGGTGGATCTTGTCCTTTGATTTAATTTCTCCTTTGTTAGTCCTAGATGCAATGTGGGGGATTAATAACTTAGTTTCTATAATGCACACACCTCCCTTATATTCATTTATTAAATATAAGGAATTATGGAATCCTTAGTGTGTAGCTCTTGCGCCTTAGAAACATTCATGTCTTGGTAATATTTTTATCACCCAGACATTGTCTAATCATCGCCTAGTCACTTCCTAGTCAACCTGTGAATGCCTGACACGTAATGTCTATGTGTCGTGCAAGGTCAGGTCCAACTTACTTCCATGTGTCACCTAGGGATAAGTCCATGCCACTGACATGTGTCACCCAGGGATAGGTCCACGTGTCACCCAAGGTTCAATCCACATCATTGCCACATGTACCAATATGATGGGTCCATGAAAAGGAGGAAGAAACTTAGGATAGGAAATAATATTAAAAATTAAATAAACTATTCATGGAGTTATGAAAACACATAGGTAAAGGAGGTAGGTGAAGAGGTAAAACTCGGTTACTCCCACATCCAGTAAATGATATTTAAAAGACTTGATTGAGTTATAAGCATGTGTTAAATTACCATTCAAAAAATTAAATGAGGAAGGAGATATTAATGAAATAATGTTGTAGCCATCATAAAGAATACAAAACCTAAAGTAAACATTAAGAACAACAAACCATAACTCCAATATTTTTAATGTAGTTCGACAAAGTTTCCTACATCTCCAGGCCTTTGTCTCAGTGGGGGAGGATTTCTTATTAATATTCAATGCTGCAAAGTTACATCAGAAATGCATCAAATGGATTAAAAACTAGTTTGGTTGTGTTCTTCTTGACCTCAAGAATCCAACACAACTGACAGAACTAAAAAAGGATGATCGTAACTCCCAAAAATGGCCTCTAAAGTTCGCTTCCTTAATGGTTTCCCTGCATAAAAATGGCTTAAGATTCATGAATTCTTCAACATTCGTTTGCTTATGAACTTCCTCATGTTTTCAAAAACCTCAGTTTTATATAGAATCTGAGTTTGCGGTCACCTCCCAACTTCCTTCCAATATCTGGCCTCAAATTGGGCTCCAGATCCCCCAATAATGGGCAAAATCCACCAAACTCAACATAATAAAACCCCAAAATCCAATAATATAGTTTAAAAACCCATATTTGGAAAAATTGCACACCATCCCCCTAAGTCTTCGGGATACTAGTCATATGGGAATGGCCCATGTGACCACGCGCTTAAGTGATAGCGCCCTAGTCTTTTGCCTGGTCCTTGACCCTTGGTCGCTTGGCACACCATGTGACCACATGCTAATTCAAACACCTATCGTGCCCTGAACTATCTCCTGGTCATGCACTTGGTTGGCGGAACTGGGGGCTTATCCCCTAACACCCATAAAATTCTACAACAAAACCATATAAACTGGAGTTTGATTAAGCCCCGCCCCTCCGCTAAGTTAGTTAGCGCACTATGTTTGGTCTATTGGATAGTGAATAGGTCAACGTTTCGAGTCTCTCGAAGGCTATAACAAATTTTTGACCCAGTTGTTATTGGCCAATTACAAGGTGCCATGTGGTGCCCTCTGATTGGGTCATGTGTCACCCTATGATTGGACCGTACAGTCCAATCACCAACATAGTCAGCTTCCTAGTTAGCAGTGCCACATCTGTTACACATTATTTTCATCATCCCTATGACCGTTAATGATTTAAACCTATATGTTTCCTTCAGAGGGGTCAGTGGCCTGAGTTACTGAAGAAGGAAGGGAGAAGAACTTTTCCTGAGAAAAGAAGTTGCATTTTCCTTTGTAAAAACCCTATAAAAAAGGAAGTTCGTAGGCTGCATTATAGCTAGGGTGCAAGAATGCATGATTCTTGTAGGTTGCATCATAGCTAGGTTGCAAGGGGTTCACAGTATTCTCTATAGTCAGGGTGCGAGAATGCTTACACGTGGGAAAAATGAGCGTTTTCTTGATTCTTCTAGAAGGAGAAACTTCCATGGTGAGTTGGCATCCAAATGGTTTGGATCTTACTCGCTTTCATGATTTAGTGGGATCATCCTAACCTCCTCACCTTATCCTCTTCAACTTATAAAAGGAGAGGATCTCTCATGGAGAAGGGATAAGTTGGATTTGGCTTGGAATTATTAGCTTGGTTGGAGTGTCTTTGAGTTTTTCCTTTGTCAAGATAGATTGTGAATATTATCAGATCTATGCTCTCAAAATTCTTGGAGTGGAAGTGTGTGGGGGAACGAAGGATAGTTGGAAAGGATCTTACGAAATCAAGGCCACGGTTGTAATCTCTCTTTCACATTCAATATTATACAGTAATATGATTCTTTCTTATAAAGCTTGTTGTGTTTTATTGTATGATTCCTTGATCACATACATAGGTTTATATTGAGTTTATGCTATTTCTATCACTTTGGATGGTTGTGTTCTTTTGTAGGTTCATCATTGTATGAGCGTTGGAATGGAGCTAGGATGGTGATGGTGAGAGGAAGCGAAATTTAAATGGTATGTCACCCATCCCTCTTTAGTTAGTAAATTCAATATCTAAAACTTAAGGAAAGCGTCATGTTCTGGTGTGTTTTGTTCTAGATCTAGGTGGATCTAGGGAGATCAGTTAGTGTCCGCACCTACCGATTTATCTGATAAAAAAGTTGGTGACTCCACTGGGGAACGGATTGTTTCCTAGTTAGTCTAGTTTCCCTTCCTTTGATTGCTTTTTATATGGTTTATGAGCCTGTGGGACATCCATCCAGACTCTCTAGATCTAGAAATTCACTTAGATTCCCTGTCCTTTTTCAAAAAAAAATTGATTATAGACATTCTTTCACTGTACCTCTCTATAGCCTGCGAAAACCATTGATTTCGCACCCTGCTATTAGATCCAGTGTGAACTTCTCGCACCCTACCAGTGTCTAGCCTGCAAGAATACCTAATTCTCGCAGTGTAATCTATTGCTAGGCTGCAAACTTGTTTGTAAACTTTTTTGGATTGGGTCTTGTCATATTTTTTATGCCCATTTTTGCTTTGATTAGTTGGATTGAACTTTTGGAGCCTATATTGATCTGTTTACACTCTACTTGACATTCTTTGAGTTTCTTTTAGCCATCTTTGCTTTGTTTGGTTTTGAAGGATTAGTCTCTTTCTTTGAGTGTCTTTCAATTCCAAAGCCTATGTTTTCTTTAGAATTGTTTAGGGAAAGATCAGATTTCTTCAGAATAGTTCACTTTAAAAGAAAACTTTTAGTTTGGGTTTCTTTGTTTTAAGAAAGTTCATTATTGCTTTTAGTGAATATTTTGAAACAAAAAGATTTAATTTCGTTCTTTATATTAGATTGGGGGAATCCTTGCATTTGAAGTAGTGAAATTGCATGATTCTTGGCATTTTTTGGTCTTAAATTCCAAAAAACTTTCCCCCTCATGGCCAGGGGGGGCATGAATCGTGCATTGGTGTATAGTACCTTTTTCTTATTTCTTGAGAATCTTAATATTGATGAGTTTAATATATTTTGGGACATTGTGTGTATGGGAATGGTAAATGTTTTCTCCTTCTCGTAGCATAGCTTTCATCGAAATGAAAAGATTGCATCTTCATCTCTTTGCATAACTTTTGAGTCGGTCAAAACACTACACACCATTTTCCTATTGAGTAACAACAACCATAAAATAAAGCGCTTTTAAGATTGATTAGAAATTTTTATGTTTTTCTGGTAGCAAACCTACATTAGATTAGTTGTAGGGCTTTGGAATAGGTGTGAAAGATAACTTTCCAAAGATGCAAACAAACATAGAATCTTGAGTTAGGGAGCGGCGAAATCCACTTATTACATTTTGTCCTAGGAAGCCCTTCTCACACAAGGGTCAATCACGAGGTCACATTGATACTAACAGAGTTACTCACCCTGCTTTGTTGGTCTTGGTGTAGAAATTGCGCGTATTATGGGGGTTGCTTGAAGGTATACCCACAATTATGAGTGGAAGCCTTTCAAGTTGATTTCGAGCTAGATACCCTGCCTTTGCATGTGGATCGGACTGTCGACTATTTCCCCAAGAATCATTGTAGTAATTGGTAACCTTATTGGCCTATATCTTTAGGGTATTTACATGAGGTTACTGTGGAGGGGCAAGTCTTCACAGTACCTAGAATCGACGTTGGAGGGTATACCCACGTTTATGTGTAGGAGCTTGCACCAAGGCATAAGTCCATTAAGCAGGTCGTCAACGTAACTTTTCCACCCGATCTATCTTAGCCCATGCTTACTTTGTTCCCGCGAAATTGGATTTCATCACCAACTAGTGTGCTCATTGTGAGAAGGTTTTGTTTGCTTGCTTTGCTTMCTAGATTTTTAACGTGTGTTGTTTGTTTTCCCTAGCAGAATCTAGGTTGGATTTTTTATTTAATGGCGTTAGTTTGCGTAACAACCAATGAAGGAACCCCTTTTCCAGGGGAACCTTTTATTTTTCCTTCTTACGAAAACATTGGTCCTCCTCACATCGCTACTTTGAGCCTTCCAGGTCTCACAATTGGATTACCGGTATGGTTGTTTTCCACTCAGGTAATCTCGAATGTAGTTAGTGCTTCAGTTGCAAGTGTTTCCCCCAAAGAGAATCAACCTCATGTTGATCCTTCACCTTCTTCACTAATAAGGTCTTCTTCACCTTCTTCTCTTGCAAGGTCTCCTTCTGTTTCATCTTCTTCGTCAAGTGAAAGTTCTGAAGCTAGTAACCTGGTGAATAAGAAGAAGAAGAAGAAAAGAAAGATTAAGAAGAAGAAAGATAAACAAGGGTCAAAACCTCCAACCACTGTCAAACATGTTGGAAAACAACCAGTTACTATTACTTTTGTTGGGAGTGTTGATGATGTCAAGATCACCCAAACAACCCGTAATCCAAAGTACCCTTGCAGGCTTTGTAAGGGTAGCCATCTTCTTAAGGATTTCCCTAGTATATCCAAGGTTATAGAAGCATGGTCTACATCTCCTTTCCAGTCCATGTCGTCAACCTCTAAACAACATGTTGATGACCCCCCGTCAACTAGTCAAGATATCATTGGGAAGAAGAAAAGTAGAGTCAAGTTCCCATGCATGCTATGCAAAGGGAGTCATCTCACTCACCTTTTCCCTCATATGGATGAAGCCTTGAAATTACTGGAAGGCATGAATGTTTCACACCCTCAACTTCCAGCTGCTTATCACAAGATTACTCTTGACCCCCCTATAGTTGATGGAATGATCACTTTGATCCCTTCACCGGTCAATCCGATTGATCATGTCATCAATCTGGTCACATCCTTAGTTGAACCAGTTGACAAAGTGGTTGATCAGATACCATCCTCAGTCAATACCACTCTCCCCTCAGAGAGTGAAACTAAAGAGATCGATATGATCCCATCTTTGGTCGATCCCACTCTTCCTTTAGAGAGTGTCACCCAAGTGGTCGATCTATTTCCATCTGTCAACCCCATTCTCCCCTTGGAGAAAGAAACTCAAGTGGTCGATTTGATCTCTCCATTGGTCGATCCTACTCTCCCGCTAGAGAGTAAACCTGATACTGCCCATGTTTTTCTCGTTGATACATAATCTCCCATGTCCAAGGGTATTCCTCCTTCTCTCGTAGGCCCCCCTCCAAGTAATGAGGCAATCCATTTTGATTGGGGTGTGATAACTAGACCTCGTCTTCCCTCTTACATTCCTTTCTAGATTACAGTACATTTTTTTGGTCAGGACGTTCCTCAAACTTTGATAGATGAAGGTTCATCTATTAGTATTTTGTCTTCTATTGCTTGGCAAGATTTGGGTTATCCTCCACTTGCACCGGTTACACAGAATCTGTTATCTTTTAACAAAAGAACCAGTCAACCTTTAGGGACCCTTCCTCAGTTTCTTGTAACTTTGAGAGGGAAAAATGTCTTTATTGACGTCATGGTAGTCCAAGACCCCTTGGATTTTTCTTTACTCCTTAGGTGAAATTATGTCTATGTCATGAAAGCTATTGTGTCTACCCTTTTTCGTGTGATATATTTCCCTCACGATGGACGAGTTATGACTGTTGATCAACTTTCATTCATTGACCCCGACTGGATTACCTCCCTAAATGGTTCTTATATGCACACGGTATCTCCCCCGCCACAGGTCAATTATGTAGCGTTGTCTCCCATGGATTCAACTTCTGATGACTTAGATCCAGTAGTTGACATGGTGATCTCTTTGATAGGGTTGTTAGAGCCTAATCTCTTTACTCCTGTCACAAACCTCGACATGGTGTCCTTCTAGAGTGTGTTCCTTCTGTCAAGTGAAGATCTCTTGGAAGCCATGATCGAGTTTTGTCCCTTGACATGGTGTCCTTCTAGAGCATTGTCCTCTTGGAAGCCATGATCGAGAGGAGTATTTGAGCATGATTTTCTGATTTCAAGCTCATTAAAAAATGAAACCAGTTTTGCAGATAGTTTTTGCATCTCTGCAGAAACCTTGTTAAAAAATGAAATAGAGGTTACGAGCATAGTTCTTGTTTTTGTGTCAAGCTCGCTAAAAACTAAAACAAAGGTCTGGGGATTATACCTAGAGTCTCGAGAATAGTTTTGATCTTGTGCAAGCTCGTTAAACAATTAAACAACTTCCCTCTCTCTATTGAGTCAATTCCTTCATCTACTGTTTGAAACTTCATTTCATCCACCTTTGAAGTTGGACGAAAAGAAGCTTGAGGGGCGTTGCTTACAGCCTCTAGACTTCATTTTGAATTTAAAACCACTAGTTTCTTAAGCTGGGGGCTAAGTACCAACCATTCCATGTGTTATGTGTTGGGAAGTCACAAGCATAGGTTTCTATGGTTCAAGCTTGTGTAAAAATGAAACCAGGTCCAAGCATATTTTTGTTTAGTTTTTAAGCTTGTGTAAAAATAAATCTATCCCAAGCATAGTTTTGTTTTGTTTTTAAGCTTGCGTAAAAATGAAAAAAATACCAAGCTTAGTCTTTGTTCTTTCTCATGCTCGTGAATCAATGAGAATATAACCGAGTATACTTTTATCACTTTTTCAAACTTGTAAAGGTTATATGAAAAGGGAACCCCATGGAGTTCCTTTTAAGCTCCTTTTAGACTCTCTAAACATGAAAAGATTGTCGAGCGACCTTGTTTTTTTCACGCTCGTTAAATTATTTGAAGAAAATGTCTATTGAGTGATAGTTTATCTTTTTTTCAGTCTCATCAGACTACTTTACGAAAAAGGAACTGAGAGAGTTCAGACTCTATAAACATGAAAAACCCCTGAGTTTTCTTTCTTTGGACTCATAAAACAAACATTGAAAAGCCTATATGGGACCAAACCACTCCTTATTAGGGTTTGTTAAACATACTCTGAAGGACTCATCTAAAGGATGAGATTATATCTACAAGCATATGTTATCCTCCTCAAACTTGCGTAAAAATAAAAAGGTACTCTCCAGAAATGGTGGGGGGGAAATTGGGAACGAAATGTATCTAAATTTGTATTCTATGGAAGAGTCACTTTTGAACATGACACCCTTTCACTTGCCTTGTGTCTAGGTTGGAAAATCTACTTGTCTCTTGATCATACTCCTTTATAAGATTACAAATTGGTCTATGATCCCTATTGTTGAGTCAGTTTTTCCAAAACAGTTGTTGTGTCATAAATATGTTCAAAGAGAAGTTCAACCCAGAAATCCTTCTATTGCGTCGGCCATTTCTACAGTCCTTAAGCCTTCTATTGCATCGGTCGTCCCTAAGTCAGTCTTGAATCACTTGTTACTCTGATCTACATCAAGTGTTTTTACCCGTTTCGTGTCTTTGATGGGGGATACATTAAGGCCCTCATGTAACAAGTCTTTTCCTGTCGACTTCAACTCATTATCCAAGAGTTAGACTTAGAAACTTATTGGCACCTTGGAACTTGCATGCCTCAATGGAAGGTTTCCTCGCTTTCGATAGTGGGTTTTCATTATCGACCCCTGATCGGGAGATTTTGCTGAGTGTTCAACTTCAGCTCATTAGTTCACATTTGTTGGATTGTACTAGTGTACCTTAGGAGTCATTGACATTAATGGTGATTTCCATTGCACTTGTTAACGGTATACAGTAATGACCGGTAATCAAGTAGTTTCTACCATGTTCAACTTCGACGCATGTATTCGCATGGTTAGATTTGTACTATAGAGTAGTGTAGATGAAGACCCTGGATATTTTCTGACAGATTTAGGTTGCGTTGGAGTATTTTTAGTTTGTACTGTTGCATAGATCCACAGTGTATTTTTGGTGGCTATGTTCAGATTTGAGTCATATTGGCATGGATGCACAGTGTATGTTTGGTGGTCGTGACCTATCTTACTTGACATGGATCTTCGCATGTCGGCATTTATGCTCTGATTCATTTGTATTCTAAGTATGGGAATGCCTACCTCAGTGATGATATATTATTGTACTATATTTCCTTATTTGTTGGCAGGTTTCCAACTAACTATTCCTTGTTCCCTACACACACTCAACAAAGTATTTTAGCTATCACTCTGTTCTAACTTTGTACTTTGGGGGGATCTCTATTACACATTATTTTCATAATCCCTATGACTATTAATGATGTAAACCTATCTGTTTCCTTCAGAGGGGTCAGTGGCCTGAGTTCTTGAAGAAGGAAGGGAGAAGAACTTTTCCTAAGAATAGAAGTTGCATTTTCCTTTGTAAAAACCCTATAAAAAAGGAAGTTCACTGGTTGCATTATAGCTAGGGTGTGATAATTCTTGATTCTCATAGGCTGCATCATATCTAGGTCATGAGGGGTTCACAGTCTGCTCTATAGGCAGGGTGCAAGAATGCTTACACGTGGCAAAAACAAGCATTTTCTCGAATCTTCTAGAAGGAGAAACTTCCATGGTGAGGTGGCATCCGAATGGTTTGGATATTACTCACTTTCATGATTTAGTGGGATCATCCTAACCTCCCCACCTTATCCTCTTCAGCTTATAAAAGGAGAGGATATCTCATGGAGAAGGGCTAAGTTGGATTTGGTTTGGAATTATTAGCTTGGTTGGAGTGTCTTTGAGTTTTGCCTTTGTCAAGATAGATTGTGAATATTATCAGATCTATGCTCTCAGAATTCTTGGAGTGGAAGTGTGTGGGGGAACGAAGGACAGTTGGAAGGGATCTTATGACATCAAGGCCACAGTTATAATCTCTCTTTCGCATTCAATATGAGACAGTAATATGATTCTTTCCTATAAAGATTGTTGTGTTTTATTGTATGATTCCTTGATCACATACATAGGTTTATATTGAGTTTATGTTGTTTCTATCACTTTGGATGGTTGTGTTCTTTTGCAAGTTCATCATTATATGAGCATTGGAATGGAGCTAGGATGGTGATGACAAGAGGAAGCGGCATTTAAATGGTATGTCACCCATCCCTCTTTAGTTAGTAAATTCAATATCTAAAAATTAAGGAAAGCGTCATGTTCTGGTGTGTTTTGATCTAGATCTAGGTGGATCTAGGGAGATCAATTAGTGTCCGTACCTACCGATCTATCCGATAACAATGTAATTGTCGTACCTTCCCTGTCACTAACGTACCTTCCACGTGTCTTAGTCGGATGATTCCACTTCACTACCATATCGACCACATTTGATGCTACCACTGGTGCCACATCACATCCATACATCCCCGTGTCATACCCATATTCTTCCACATGTCACCACGTTAGTGTCCATACAACCACGTTTCACTTATATACAGTGCCATGTGTCAAAATTTTACAGGTCCAACTCAGCCTTGAAAATGCCAAAAATGAGTGACACATGTCACCTCCTGGCATTTCCATGTGATCCTACTAATGTCATTATGACGTCATGATAACATCACCTAACACATCATGCTTGAATACTATTGATGTCAGCAGTATGACCTATTGACTTTGACTTTTTGACTTTTTTGTTTGTTTGGGAAATCGATCAGAACGCGATAAATTTCACATACGGTGTCGATTTTTGGAAAATAATATATGGATAGAATCAACGCGAAAAGCTCAACGCAATGGCATTGGTTTCGTCATATTCCGATAACTTTGATTTTTAGGCCTTCCTAGATCCATTTCGATCATGCCTCCCCACTAAGACCGTTTGGTCCTCCAAAAGGATATTAACCAGTCATCAAGTGTGGGATAGGCCTCCCCACTTTTCCTTTGTCTTTAAACTCTATCATGTGCACCTGTCGCATCATAATCAATTGCATAGTAACCATGACAACTAAAAGAATATTGTTATCCACTTGAACTCGTTCACATCTTACTAAATCCACTGCCATACATGTAGAAAACATTAGAAGTGATAACATTAGAAATATGACTACAAATGAACCAATATGTTTGATGTGCTTGCACGAAATTGACTTATCTTGAAGCAAAGTATGATTGAATTCCCATTCTACAACCATATMATATATATTCTTAAGATCAACTKCTTTAATTGGCACAATTATAGGTGTGTTTCTTGGATAAGTTGCCTTCCTTAATTGTTTCATTGTTTGAAGAGATTGTTTTGCTTTTATGTGATGAGCATGTACAACATATTCATTTCCTTCTTTAGTTAAGTGATATTGCTTATGTTCCCTGTAGAATATTGCTTTGTGATCATATAAATAAGGGCTACCTAAGACCATTCCACATGTTTCTAGCAGCACCACATCACATGTTACTTCATCTACATACTTAGATGTAATTGCAAATTTTATGATACATTTCTTTGTTATGGGAAATTTGTGATCTTTTCTTATCCAATTTAGTGAATAGGGTTTGTGATGCATCTTAGTGTTTAATCCCAATTTCTTAACCAATTCCTTTGAAATTAAGTTATATTAAGATCCATTATATATCAATGTATCGATCTTAGTATGTTTCATTGCGACCCTTATATGAAACAATTTAATTCTAGAATCATAACCATCACTAATTTTACCTTCCAAAACAACTGCTATGATTTTAGTCTCATCACCTAAATCATACCCCAAGTCTATTGGTCATGTTTTTGTTGCAACTATTTACCTCCCTTTCCTCTCTTTGAACCACTTATGTCTCTTCTTTGGATGCAATTTCCAGCAATGGTCATCATCATGCCCTTATTTCTTGCAATGCTTGCAAGAGAGTTTTTCTTCCTTCATTCTCGTTGAATTTTCTTTCTTTCCATTCCCATTCCTTTTGTCTTATTTCCTTGAAGACAATTCCCCTGATACACCAACTCATGTTTTCCCTACTTCAATATACATTGCTTGAAAAGAAACCTCATCAAGATTAGTAGGTCCACACATAAATATAGTGTTACGAATATGTGCAGGTAAACCTCTTATATACTTCATAAGAGTTTCTTTTGTATGTAATGGAATATTTAACATTAATTCCATCTTACAAAATTCATCTGTGTATTCTTGCATTGTTTATCCTTTTCTTATTTTAAGACTTTTCCATTCAATTAAATCCTTTTCCTTATAACCCAAAGGATAAAACTTCTTTCTACATGAAAACAAAAAAAATTGTTATGATGGAAATAATCTACCAACGTGTTGAGTACCATGTTGCAACTTACTCTTTCACCATATGAGTGTTGTTCCTGCAAGACAAAGCGATTCCAATTTGATTTGGGTTTCATCATATTTGATTTTTTGTACACTGCAATAAACTTCCATCTGTATGACCTAGTTATCAAGCCTCTCAGCATTGACTTCCCCATCATACCTGGGAAATTCTAATTTTACATAAAGCTTAAGTAATGGCATATCATGCTTATGTTTATGCAAATTTTTTCTTGTGGTAGAAGTTGAACTTGCACTTGAAGAAGAGGAAGATGATGGAGATGAAGGAGGTGAAGGAGAAGGTTTAGGAGGGTCCTCTCCTTCTTTTCTTTTATCTTGTTTTGAATATTCTCCTTGAAAATACCTCTTCCATTCCAAGTAATCATCATATAAGACCTTTACCATCTCAGACATGGCAAAGAAAGTTCTTTGAAACTCTCTTTCATTTTGAGAAACACCTTCTTCCGATGCCATCCTCTCACTTTGGGATGTCCTCTTTCTTGATCCAATCTCTAGATCTCCTTCTACAAGATCTCCTTCACCACAACTTAGCTTTTCCACAGTAATCATGCAAACTCAAACAACCAATTGTCAACCTACTCTGATACCACTTGATCCATAAATAATCTTTAAAAGACTTGGTTGAGTTATAATCATGTGTTAAATTACCATTCAAAAACTTAAATGAGGAAGGAGATCTTAATGAAAATATGTTGCATCCATCATAAATAATAGAGAACAGAAAGTAAACACTCACTAATAACAACAAACCATAACGCCAAGATTGTTAACGGAGACGTAGGCAACCTTGTTGAACTCCCTCAACAATATTGGCCTTATGGTTTGTTGTTATTAATGTTTACTTTATGTTCTGTATTATTTATGATGGCTACAACATTCTTTCATTAAGATCTCCTTCCTCATTTAAGTTTTTGAATGGTAATTTAACACATGCTTAGAACTCAACCAATTCTTTTAAAGATCATTTACGGATCACACAATGAGGAAGTGTAAAAGTGATTAAAGAAATAAGATAAATGTGGGTCATAATTCATAAGGGTGATGAGTTATAAGTCATGCGGGTGATAATTCATGCAACTTAGAATTCATGTGGGAGTGAAGGTAGAAATGAGGATATGGTCTTCTGGATACAAAAGATAGACCAAGAATAAAACTTAATGAGGGTGCAATTTGGGTAACACGAAAGATGGGGGTGAAAATTGAGGGTTCCATGATTGTGGGTATGGGACCTATAATCCCGCATCACTACTCCCGCAAGACATAAAAATGACTAAGTGTAGAAATAATAAAACATGGTAAATCATGAAAAATGACTAAGTGGTGGGTATTATGAAAATGGAAATGGGATAAGTATAGAAATGGTTAAGTATGGAAATGATGAAGTATGGAAATAGTGTGGAGAATTGGGAAAATGTCCAAGTATGGAGAGTAGTGAGGAAGGAGAGTAGAGTGGAAAGAAGGAAAAATTTATAAGTATAAAGTGTGGAGAGTGGAGAATGAGGAAAATGGAAAAATGGATAAGTATTGGACAATAGTATATGGGAGAAAAATGGCATATCTTGGGCATATGATCTTTGTTTTGGATTCAATAAAGTGTTGAACAGATTTGAGACATTGGGGTATTTAGTGAGAAGACAGGAATAAGAAATTTCCTTCCTTTAATATCTTTTTTTTTCTTTCTCTTTAATTTGTAAGAGGAACCATCTCTATTAGCATTTTATTATGAAGAACTGGAGAATTGCCGCTGATTGGAAACTTGTTGGGTGTTCATTATCAATGGTTGAAGATTCTTTATAACTTTTCAAGTTCAAATTTTTTTCTCTCTCTATGAGAAATAAATATAGGTTCACATATTTACCTCAATCACTAATTTGATGGGTTTCATGAAAACACATCAACATATGGCTTCAACCACATATGATTTTAGGTGCTAAATTTCACAAATGAGGTAATTTTCCATAGTTTTTCCTAAAACATGATTCACCAATTTCCATTTTTTCTAAAAACAATTCGCCCAAATTCCATAGAATATAATTATTTTACCTTTAAAATCACCAAAAGTTTATAGAAACTATATACAATTCTTAGAAATTTGAATATTTTTACAAAACTGTCACCAAAATTTTTACATTTTTCATATTAAGGACTACTAAGATTAGCCCAGGTTTCTACATTTTAATATTAATTTCCATCCTTAAAATTATCCCTTGCTCCAACTAAGGGACAGTGACCCCATGTGGATTGTTGATAATCCAGAATCTTGATCCATTGGGATATGGATTCATATTCAAACATTATCTCCATCGTGACTACTTTATTATGCAAAATTTTGAATCAATAAACAAACTATATACAAACAAGATCTACCTACCCTAACCTACTTGAAGGAAAGAGACATTTTTCAAGTGTAAGTTGATTTCCAATGGAGTCATTCAAGCATCCAGCTGATCTGTGGAATGAAATCCATAATTGGGGAATATATTAGGGTTGTTATCAAGGAGTGAAGAGCATGCCCAAAGTGTAGTGAAGTAAAAATTAGAAGGGTGTGCCTAAAGTCTGATTGCATTTTTTGGCTAAGAATGCTTTGTAACTATGATTCGATAAAATAAAATCCATGTTTTTCATGAGTGTTGCAATCTTTCGTTGGATGAGAAGTTTCCCATTTGAAAATATTTCCATCTTTCTTCTTATCCTTAATCACATCCAAGAGTCTTGATTCATTGGTAATGTCCTAAAAGTATTCTTTCTTCATGCAATGGAAATATTTCCCATCATTGTTCTCAAGATTATTTTCTTCCACCAATTCTTCTTGCTACCAATGTTCTTATGATTTTTGATCATCGATATGCAGCCATTGAGAGAAACATTTTCCACATGAGCATGTTCACTAAAATTTGTTGTGCATTTGGTGGAGGCTCCTCAATTTCATTCTCGAACTTGTTGCCCGAAATATCTTCATATGGAGTATATGAATAGATTAAATCGTTCACTTGACAATTGCAATTCTCATTTTTAGTTTCAGTAATATGACTTGATTTATAAAAAAATTCCAATCTTTGATTAGATTTTTCTTACAAATCACACTTCATTGTATTTAGTCGATATGGGAGAGTTTGGGTGGGAAACAACATTCAAAACACTAGAAAGGGCATATGGGTGCCCTATTGGGATGAAGTTTTTAGAAAATGAAGTTTCCAACACATCCCAACTCGTAATGTTCCCAGGAATTAATGAAAGGAACCATTCACAAGCATCCTCATGTAGAGTTTGTGAAAATAATCAACATGGAACACTATATTAAGAGATATTGAAAACATAACATGTGCTTTTAAATTTTAATAAATTATTCTCTACATCCTCTGAAGTATTCCCAAACAATGTGGGAAATGTTTCAATAGAAATGTCTAGCATTTGAAAATCTAGTACTTCTTGCAAATTTAAAGGGATTCTTTGCAACCTGCTCCTTCTTTAGGTACCTCTTCCTTTTATTGCATCTTTTAAATCCATTGATGGAATTGGTGGATAAGGAAAAGGATCATTACAACATGAATGGAATCCTCTAGTGCAGTCGTCATGATGATTTTCTTGAGATTATTGAATCTTTCCAATATAATTTCCAAGTCATTTAAGAGTTCTTTAAATGGAATTACCAAGGATTTCATCCTCTTGAATATTGGATGGTTCTTTGTTCTTCAAAGATTCTAATATTTGACTTGTGCCCAAACATCGAGGAACATTATCTTTGAGGTCATTCAAATATCTTTGACTAATATTTTTATAACACCCGTGCATCTAGAACAAGTAGCAGTTTCTTGAATCTTCTTTTTAAAAATTTGAAACATAGAGACTATGGTTACCCAATCAAATCTAAAACAAAGCCTCAAATACCTTGAAACCGTCCCCATTATGGGTGCCAATAATGTTGATCTAAAATACTATTTTACAGTCTTTAGCTCAACCTCACGAGGATAAAATTCCCCTACATTTTTAAAGAGGCGGTACTCCTCTATTTGTCTAAAAGATATAGCCGATGTTCTTGTATTTGACTATTAAATGGGAGGATACTAAAAAACAAATTCAATCCTCTATCACTTTAACTTTTATATAAAATGGTTCCTGATAACCATATTTCTCATTGAGTGCCACATTTGCTTGGAAATGGACCAAGAAGCTTCTTAACAATAAAAATGTAAAGAATCGATTCAATATCAAAGTAAACATATACTCAACTTCGTTATAACATCCCTATGAAACACATGCAAGTAGAATATGTAACCATATTTTCTCACAAGAAAAAGAGTGAAATGGGCTTGATGGCTTCAAAGAACTTTAAATATTTTTTCATTTAAAATTGAAAAGAATAAGATGAGCAGACTCCAAAAATATCATACTCAGAAATATCGAAGTTTGAGAAATCACTAAATTTTCACCCCAAAATGGTTATGTGGGGATTTCAATACATAAAATATATTCCACATTACAAATCTTTTCAGTAAATTGATTAACCAATTCTCAGAAACAAAGCCTACCAAACGCAAGAACTAAACCTCCATGAATTAATTATACAACCATGGATTACATTATCAGTCATATATATGGTTGTACAATACTCATATCGATCTTTTAGAAAGAGGCTTGGACAAATAAAATAAAAACACTCCAACTCAGCGTTATGCTCAGTCTCAAACATACAAACATAAATCCTTGAGAGAAATTGTGTAGTAGAAGAAGAAGTAAGAAAATGGAGATCTGTATTTGCAGATGATAAATTTGGTTCTCTACTAAAGGATGAAAACATTCTATTCTGATGATCTAACCCCTTCTTTGATGGTTCTTTCCTCCTTTTAAAACTACTCCCAATGCTCTACCCTAGCAGTTAGGGTTTATATTCTTTTGGAAGTTTCCCACATGTTTCTTATTTTTGGAATGAAGAGTAGATCCTCTAAATAAATGATTGATTGAAAACTTATTAATGAATTGGGTCGTTTAAAATTTATTTAATAAACTTTTATTTACAAAATTTGAAGTTGACTGCTTGAAAAACATCGACTGTATTTTAATTTTATGAGGATGGTAAGTGACTTCTCAACCATGGAAACCATTATATAAATAATCTTCAATATTATGGATTTCCAATGAGCCATCTTGAGTGAAATTCAGGGGCCTGGATCTCAACTTATAGCCTAGGGAAGTTGAGGTTCCAAATAGTTTTCCCAGGAAGCCATGAAAAGAGAACTAACTATTCTTTTAATTTATATAAATATTATGGCCAAATTCATCCATTAAAACCTATCCCATTGTGTTCATTGTGAAATTGTGTTTCCATAAGGCATGGTTTTCCCAAAACGAACATCTAGATCAAGATTTATGAGCTCGGGAAGATGGAGACTCAGACATCGTTGATCTGTTTCATGGATGAATCTTGTCCTTTCATTTAATTTCACATTTCTTAGCCCCACATGTATTGTGGGGGGTGTATAACTTAGTTTTTATAATGCATACGCCTCCCTTACATTCATGTATGAAATAGAAGGAATTATGGAATCCTTAGTGTAGCTCTCATGCCTTAGAAAAATTCATGCCTTGGTGATATTTTGATTGTCCAGTCACTTCCCAATAAACATGTTAATGCTCGACACATCACATCTATGTGTGACCAAGGGGTAGGTCCACCTTACTTCCATGTGTCACCCAAGGATAAGTCCATGTCACTGCCATGTGTCACCCAAGGATAGGTCCATGTGTCACCCAAGGATGAGTCCACATCACTACCACATGTACCAATATGGTAGATCCATGAAAAAGGGGAATAAACTTAGGATAAGAAATAATATTAAAAAATTAACTAAAGTGTTCATGGAGTTACAAAAATGTGGAGATAAAGGAGGTAGGCGAAGAGGGAAAACTCAATAAAATGAGAAAGTATGAGGTGCAAAATTGGGAATGGAGAATGCATTACAGTGAATGTGAGGTTGCAGGTCTATGGATCTAAGGGCATGGGGAAATGAAAAATGTGAAAGGAACTTACTCCCGCATCTACAATGAGGAAATGTAAAAGTGAGTAAATAAATAAGATAAGTGTGGGTGATAAGTAATACAGATGATAAGTGATAAGTCACGTGAGTTATAAGTCATCCAGGTGATAATTCATGTGGGTTAGAAGTCATGCGGGAGTGAAGGTAGAAATGAGGGTATGGTCTCGTGCATTCAAAAAATAGACTAAGTATAAAACTTAATGAGGGTGCAATTTGGGTAATGTAGAATATGGGGGTATAAATTGAGTGTCACATGATTGTGGGTCTGGGACATGTTGTACTCCCGCAAGGAATAAAAATGACTAAGTGTAGAAAGAGTAAAAAGTGGGAATTCATGAAAAATGACTAAGTGTTGGGGAGGTAAGTAGTAGAGTTACATGAGAGTGAGTAAATGGAAATGAAATAAGGCATAAAAATGACTAAGTGTAGAAAGACTAAAATATGGTAAGTCATGAAGAATGACTAAGTGTTGGGGAGGTAAGTAGTAGGGTTACATGAGAGCAAGAAAATGGAAATGAAATATGTAAATGAATGTAGAAATTGTGAAAATATGAAAAATGGAAAATGGAAATAGGAAAAGTAAAATGGAAAATGGAAAATGATAATGAAAATGAATAAGTGGTGGGTATTAATAATAATAATAATCTAATTTTAAGGTCACGACCAATCCAAACACCAAATTGGTGTATGATATCCCCTTGTTTGTGGGACAAGGGACCCCCTCTGTGCAACGATTTGACTGATAAATTCTATGAAGGTGTACATACTCTACCCCCCTCTGGATTTGAACATGTGACCTCCTAGGAGGATACACATATTCTTAAGTATGGAAATAGTGTGGAGGATTGGAAAATTTTCTAAGTATGGATAGTAGCGAGGAAGGAGAGTACAGTGGAAAGAAGGAAAAATGGCTAAGTATAAAGTGTGCAGAGTGGAGAATGAGGAAAATGGACAAATATATAAGTATGGGGCAATATTATGTGGGATAAAAATGGCATATCTTGGGCATATGAGCTCTGTTTTGGACTCCATAAAGTGTTGAACAAAGCTGAGAAATAGGGCTATTTAGTGAGAAGATAGACATAAGAACTTTCCTTTATTTAATGTCTTTTGTTTTATTTCTCTTTTTTTTCAAAGAGGAACCATCTATGTTAGCATTTTATATGAAGAAATGGATAATTGAAGCTGATTGGAAACTTGTTGGGTCTTCACGAACAAAGGTTGAAGATTCTTTAGAAATTTTCAAGTTCGAAAAAAAAATTCTCTCTATGTGAAAGAAAAATAGTTTCACATATCTACCCCAATCACTTAGTTGATGGGTTTCATAAAAAAACATCAATAATACTTGTGATCATCAATATCACCAACCTATTCAGAATCCATGTATCCAGCCAAATATGAACTTGTGCCTATTGAATAGTAAACGCATACCTATGAGTTCCTTGTATGTGGTATAGAATGCATTTGGAAGCCTTCTAGTGAAGCTCATGTGGCTCTTCCATGAAGCATGAAACAATGCCAACTACAAACAAAATGTTGGGGTGAGTATGAGTCAAGTAGATGAAGCTTCCAACAAGCTAATGATACAAAGTGGCATCAAATAGTGGTGTGGAAAACTTCACCTAAAACTTAACTTTGGATAGAAAGGGACTCGGTTCAAGATTAAAATCAACCATGTGAAAATGAGGTAGAATATCAATAGAATACTTGGTCTATGTAAGAGAGATCCGAGAAGAGGACCGAGTGATCTCAATCCCAAGAAAAAATTGCAAGATACCCAAGTCAATCATGGAAAACCTATCGTGAAAAGAAGTTTTGATTCTTGTAATGATGGATGAGGTGCTCCTAGTGACAATCAAGTCATCAACATAGAGAGACAAGAATAGAAGAGCATCCTCCTATATCAATATGTATACATTCAAATCTAAGTGGAATATAGAGAACCCAATTAAGAGAAAAAATGAGTCCATCTTATCATACCAAATCTATGGGGTTTGTTTTAGACCATACAGAGACTTCTGCAATCTACAAACCAATGAAGAATCATGAACAAATTCTTGTGGTTGCTCCATTTAAATATCCTCATGCATATCCTCATGAAGAAATGCACTCTTCAAATTCATCTTATGTATACCCCAAATTTTTGTTGTAGCAATAACAAGTATCAGGTGGATGGAGTTCATTTTGGCAATAGGGGAAAAGGTATCAATGTAGTGAACACCGGGAACCTAAGAAAAACATTTATCCATGAGTCGTGATTTGAACTTGTCAACTAGTCCATCCACTGCAAATTTGGTCTGATAGATCTTATAGGGGGTCCTTTTAGGCCCTTGTAATAAACCATCATACATTATACACTAGCATAATAATGTATGAATACATGTAATAAAGTATGTAAATGCAGAGGATAAATGAACCTAATGAAGGATTAGTTGGAGTATGTACAACCGCTCCAACCGTATCTATATTATATAAATTCTCATGAAGATGGAATACAAAGGTAGATGGATATACTTCCCACAAATCTCTCTCTGTTATTGAGTACATGTGTGTCCCTAATATTTCTGCTATAATGTTTTTCTCTCTCCTTGAATGCATCTTGATATTCCTTGGACTACAAAACTTTGGTTTTGTTGTCGTGTGACCTGAACTTGGGAAATTAGAAAATTTGAACTTGGATGGGAGATTTGATCAAGATGCTCATGGAATTGTTCGAACTTGGAAAAGTAGAAAATATGATCTTGGATGGAATATTTTCTTCAGATGCTCATGGAAATGTTTGAGATGATCATGGAAATAAAGAAGCTTGTTTTGAAGAGAATCTTAGAGTAGCCTTCTTCCTGAGTTGATCTTCAAGAGAAGAATTGTATGATGTTTGAAGACGTTCCTGCAATCTACGAGTAAAAGATTGGATTTGGTATGTTTGTTGATTATTGTTTTAACATTAAATGTGGATTGTAGAAATTATATATGGGTTTCAAAATGACATTGTTTATTAATATTTTTGAGAGAAATTTTAAGAAGGAAACTATGTGGAAACTACAAATATTGGACCAGTTTGTTCATGAAACATGTTGATTTATTCCTTAAGCATACAATTGGTCGAGTTGCCAAAAATACAATACTTGGGCATGAAGTTAGGTGTGTGCATGAAATAAGTGACAAACCATTATTCAAAATCAAAACCATGTGAGAAATATTTACTACAATGAAGGGAAATGAATACATTTATTGTTTTTGACACTTTATAAGATTGGGGAATTTGTTGAACAGTTAAATGCACATGTCATAATAGAATTTAAAGGTGAAAAATGACATTATGAAAAAGTGTGAGAGTATTTATAAAGGATGGTGGCTAGAGTGTATGGAGTTTATGTCATAAAGTCATCTATTGTATGTAAAAAGGTGGATTGTAAATTGTATATGGAGTCAAATATGAAAGAAATGATTATATGAAGGATAGTAGTCTTATTAGTATGAAACAATATTGTAATATTCAAAATAAACGAGGGGATTAAATGTGTGTCTTGAAAGGTAGGTGATCCCCTCCACCTATGTAATGAAAGTCAATCTTTAGCTTATGAGATCGGTTACTCCGACATAAGTCGATATCCATTCTACAACATTTAGTGAATTTTGTAAAAGTTTGGTTCCAACAAAAAGGTATCACTCAAGTCCTCTTTAATGTAAATGTAGAATTTATATATTCTCATATACTAGAAAAGCAAAAAGAAGCACATCCAAGTTTGATGAGAAGCAGAGCAATAAAATATTAAGCATTGATTATGAGCATTTTGAAAATAGATAAAGGCATTCAAGAAAGAGACATGAATTCAAGAAGGAGACATCATATGATGAGACACACATACAAGAGATTAAAATTCAAGATGATGGCACAAGAAATATTGAATTGATTAAGTCCCCTAGTATAAAAGTTGCATAAACGTTCTTGAGTTGTGACCTTGGAAGCCAAAAAGTAGAGAAATGGTAGGTTGGTTGGAGAATGGTGTTCCACCATAGGGTCTGTTCATGCGTAAGATGATAACATGCCAGGACAAGAATCACTCTAAAGGCATGAAGGTGCAACAAGAGAGTCAAGAGGACCATTGTTGGGCTAGGTAGTTGAGCGTTGGAGACTCACTAACTGCACAGGTATTTACCATATTGAAGATGAAGGCTAAAATAGTAACATGTCATTAATTATATGCATACTTGCTAGGGACAAGAAAGGATTTGATTCTGGGGGAGATGTTGGGAGGCCTCTTAGGCCCTTGTAATAAGCCATCATACATTATACACTAGCATAATAATGTATGAATACATGTAATAAAGTATGTAAATGCACGTAGAGGATAAATGAACCTAACGAAGGATTAGTTGGAGTGGGTACAACTGCTCCAACCATATCTCTATTGTATAAATGCTCATGAATATGGAATACAAAGGTGAATGAATACCCTTCCCACAAATCTCTCTATCTCTTATTGATTATGTGTGTGTCCCTAATATTTATTCTATATTGTATCTCTCTCTCTTCTTGAATGCATGTTGTTATTCCTTGGACTACAACAAATACACTTACATCAAACTAGTTTTCTTCCCTTAGGAAGTGGAACAGGATCCTAAGTTTTGTTTTGAATCAACGAGTTGTATTCTTCCTCCATTAATGAATCCCACTCAAAAGTACTTGATTCTTCATGAAAGGACTGTGGATCTGAAGTTGTAGCAATGTATTAATGTGGAATATCTTGATGTTGTGATTGCATCCTCCATGTATTGGAAGGATCCCCAACAATATTTCCTACATACTCAAGTGTCTGACAAGCCCAACAAGGCATGGTAGGGGATGGAGGAGGAGAATCCACATTCTTAGAATTTGAACTTTGTGAAGAGAAGGATGAAACTGCATGATCAACTCTTCAAGTAGAGGCATCTAGAGGAAAATATTCATAGTCACTATCTAAATCCACTATGGAGGAAGGAATATGAGAGGATGATTGTTGGACCTTGACCAAGTTTTGAGGATTGTTTGTCATGTTTGACATAATTTTAGGACTTCGACAGGCTATCGAAGGTGGAGCACAAGACGAAGTGGAGATCACGAGATCTCATCCCCTTTTAGGGCCCTTTTTGGGATTCGGGATTATGTAATGGGTATGGGATGTCGGCCCATGGGTTTACCCATGTTTAGGCCTATTTTGTAATGTATAAATAGAAGGCTAGGCAATGTAAGAAAGAGAACGATTTGCAAGTTGTGCTAAATGAAAATTATTGTAAGAGGCTTGGTGTGTGTTGTATGTTGAGACTTGTAGAGCTAAGTGCAAGTCGTTTGTAGTTCTTTGTGTGCATACTGTGGAAGGATCTGTGCCTATATCTACTCGGGGAAGCAAGATCTGGCGAGGTGTGCAGATCTCATGTCTTCTACGGAGTAGGACTTGGATGCTATGTGCCTGTAAGAAGCTTAACCAAAGATAATAAAGAATAGAAGAGTTGGTGGATGTAGCCCCAAGGTGAGGGTGAATCACGTACATGTTGTGTTGTTATGCTTTGTGTGATGTATTGATGTGTTTATGTGTTTACTTGATTAGTGATTTAATATAGATGAATGATAGATAGATCTATTGATGCTTAGTGTTTTCTTAGTGCTTAATGATATGGATAGGTGTTAAATATGACTTATGAACATATGCTTAGTGCTTGAATACCTTAGATCTGAATGAATACTGTTATATTCTGTAATTAGGGTTTAACTGCACTGTAACTAAGAACCGGATATTGATTAATGTTAACTGTTGAGTTCTCTGTTAAGTGTTGGAATCACATATCTGTGTCCCAACTAAGGTTGCATACACTGGAGTCCTGCAACCACCCCTGCCTCTACCTCGGGTGAGACTTCATCTTCTTCGCAGGTGTTATCAAAAGGGCCAGTAGTTAGGGTCTTGTTTGTGTGTTGTTGTAGCATTGAACCCTGGGTCTGCCCCGGTGCCAACAAATGGTTCTGTTGTCGGGACCTGACACTGTGATTGTTGGGAACTGAGGAAAAATAAGCTTTGTGTGAAGATCTGACCTGAAATTGTGAAATCTATGTGCATAGATCTGTCTCTCTAGAGTGCAGTATTCAACTTGATATGTGAAGCTTTGTGCTAAGAAAGAAGTTTGATCTAAAGAAAAGAGGTAAGATATGAATGCTTTGTGCTCTGATAGAGGTAATAATAGTGAAAAGTTTTAGATATGGAAGCTTTGTGCCCTGTTGAAGATAAGATTAGCGGAAATTTTTGTTTCTAGAATATGAATCTAGGTATGTTTGATAAGATTTTTCCTAGCATGAAAACTAGGGCACAAGTAGAAGAAAGAAGATTTGATATGAGTAGATCTGATAAGAATAGTGAAAGATATGTTATACCTATTCATAGAGAGAATTTTTGGACTAACAAATGGATGCAAGACCCTAGAAATAATTTGTTGCAGGGTAGCTACCATGATCCTAGCACGTAGTATAGGAAAGGTTGGGGATCATTTAAAAGAAAGAGAGGATTAACCCTTTGTTACAATTGCAGAATACCGGGACATCTGGCTAAGGAATGCCCTAGTAGAATACCTAGTTGCCTCTATTGCAAATATATGGACCATGAAGTTTTGGATTTCCTTAGAATGATTGATAAGGTTGAAAGGATGAATATGAGACAAGAAGACCACGAGAAACGTCAAGAAACTGAAACCATGGCAGAACCCCAGAAAAAATCAGAGAAAACATTGCTACAGATGAAAGGAACCCTAAATGACCACCGACATGTCAACTTATTAGGGATATTCAAAGAAGAAGAGTGCATTGAAACAATAATAGGAGACTTCGACATTGACTTTGTTCTGGATGAGGAAACACAGGTGAATATCATGACATAAAGAACTTGGGAAATTTTAGGGGAACCTGCTATGATTCCTTCATTGGGAGGAATAGGATTATTTAGAGGAAAGTTGATAACCCTATGTGGAAGACTTACCCAGATATCTATGAGTGTTCATGGAACTTCGACAGAGGAAGAATTTGAAGTTGTTAAATTTATTGAGAATAGCGCTCCATTTGCTATGTTACTAAGAAAACCTTGGATTGAAAGAGACGGGCCAGAAGGAAAGAAGAAGAAGTATTAGAACAAAAGAAGAAAGAATTGAAAGATTTCATGACTAGGAGGATCGCACACTTGATTGAATAACAGGAGAACCGAGTGAATCTATTTAAAACTAGAGACTCGGATGTCAAAGTGGGAAGAACAATAGAAGACCCACAGAGGAATGAAGTACCTATTCCAGATATAGATGAAGTATTACCCCTGATTTCTAGGAAAGAATCTCACCAGCGCAAAGTTACTATGCCAAAAGAAGATAAGAATCAGAAAGGAAAAAAAAATACCGAGACGAAGCTCACCAAAAAGAAGGCTAGAAAACTAAGAAAGAAGAGAGATAAGATCAAAAAGTTACAAAAGGTTCCAGAGGGAACTTCGTAGAAGGAAAATTTGCAAAATTGGAACTTCGTCGGGATATCAGAACAATGTCACATGGCACTTCACCATGACGAAGAAATATAGTCGTTGGGAACAGTATAACCATTAGATTGACGGCCTGAATGGGTAGAAAGGTATTTATGGTCAGAAAGTTTTCCACCAGACCATTGGGACCGCACCATAACGGACATAAATGAGTTAATGAAGGCTTCTCACTCGTTGCCAAGATATCTATTTATCCTGTCACGCCACACAACAAGAACACTTTTTCCAACCATGACTATCCGAGCTCGCATTATAGTTGATTTATCACATTGATCATTGCACTATTTCCATCCATCCCATTTCATTGAGAAGTTACTCTTTGAATCCAAGATATTCAACCACGAGCATGTATGTCTGAAGAAATTAGCGCAGCTGAAGAGTCTATTAAGGAATTACTCATCGACCTCATGACTGAGAGATTCATGTCTGAAAGAGTGATGTCTATGGGTGCATAAGTGTCCTCGATGAAAGGAGTGCAAGCCTCTCCTTCAACTGCTCGTGGAGACGAACCATCCCGACCATCAATGGAAAAGAGAACCAAAAACAGAGATGACCTAACAAATGTGAATTTGATCTGATGCAGGAGCATCTCTCCACGTTAGTCAGCCAGCCAGCCACGTCAGCGAATTCAAATCATGTGTTGAAGAGAGGCTCAACCTCATTTGAAATCTGAATTCAATGTAATTAAATGCTTAGGTTGTTGAGCCGTGAAGTCGTGCCTTTGCACAGGATGTAGATAAGATAGGCCTTTAATGTTTGTAAGGATGAGATCTAGATCTAGATGTTGGACTAGACAGCCCATTTAATGTAATTGAATATGGTAGGTAGGTTGGAGGGAAGCGCTCGAAGAGCCCCCTCATGTAAAAGATCGATTGTATCTCTTTGATAGTTAGAGTTAGGGTGGTTGAGATAGAAGAGAATCTGCATGTAGAGAGTAGAAGAGAAGAGCCGAGACCTTTTTATAGGCCGTGCTCAGGAACTCCTTGTATAAACAGGCATTTGCCATATTTAATATAGACAGAAGCAGTTTTTTCCTGCATGTATTTCTGTGTTATGTGGATGTCTGTGAGTTTTCTCTGTATGTTGTAGATGTATGCTATAGGTTTGCATTTGCAGGAGTGTGTTTGATTTTCAGGCTTGAGAGGTCTTTGAGGCTTCATACCAGGAGGGTGTGACAGAACGTTGTGGGTTCTAA
>SNQJ01S0054439.1:23049-34941 GCA_010110895.2 Picea sitchensis | reverse complement strand
AATGAACCTCGCGTAGTCCACCCTATTAAATGTAATGAAAATATCACACTTCAGAAGGCACTAGGAAGTCAACACCTGTGTCAAGCTATTACGTTCATGTTACCATCGCAGCTACTTATGGCTAGACCACTGAATCATAGTCGATCTGACGTTGATCCATAGGATCACAGGATTAAGTATGTAAGGACCTGACCCACATGATTTCTATCCAGGAAGAGCTATAGATCATGCACTAGCACAGAAGATCAAGGATGCATACGATGATGTTGAAAAGGGGACGTGAGGCTATAAGGTAGCCTCCATCTAGAATGGCGCAGTGTGCCTAGCCTGTCAGTTAATTGCAGGAAAGTTAGTAAGGAAGAACAGACCTACACAAGTCACAGGCTTTGTTGTTGACCTCGCAGGGAAGTGCTTAGAAGGTCTACAGATGAACTTGGTGAAGTACCTAGTTAATCAACTGGAACTAGACTATCGCGAAGCATAGGATCAGGGCTACGAGTTTCGCTTTAGCTGGCTCCTAATCCTCATCACCTTTGTTTCCTGGGATATGCCGAAAGGTGCGACCTTCCCGGATATTGAACCATTTGAGGCGCTTGATGTGAAGCTCACCACACTCTAGTACTCGAGTGATATGAACAAACAATGGAATTTGAACGTTGTTTTTCACACATATTACCTTCAGCTGAAGAGAACCATTGAAGTTGAACCTCGCATGACTCCAAACACCCTACAGATGTTCCAACCCCTTATGAAGTTCTACGCATATTGGCACTTCATCTACCTTACAGTGTGAGCCAATGAACATAAGGAGCAACTTCAGTCGTACTAGAAGCTCATGGAAGAGGACCTTGAGGAGATCACTAAGGACTGGTCGATAGACCTCCTTATTCCTGCAAACCCTGCAGAGATGTCTAAACCTGACATCCCAGAGCCCATGCCCAAAGAAAATGATACACCCAAACCTAGCAGAATGAAGAGGAATGAAGAGGTCCAAGACTTAAGAAGCACCTCAGGAAAGACTACTTCAGTATCACCTGACCGAGGGGGTGATGACTAAGTAGAAGAGATAAATGGAAAAGGAGATAAACAGAAGCAAGGTGAAGTAACACCGCCTAGAGATGAGACCTATCCCCTAAAGAAGAGGAAGATTTCTCCCCTGAAACCTTCTTCTCGAATGAAATCAAGAGCCACCATGACCAAGATGAAGTCTGTTCTCACTACCGATGATTTTTACTTCATCATAGCATCCCTAAATGATGCTTCATTGGAAATCGTGGAGAAACAAGAATCCAAGCAAGAGGAAATGTATGACAGAATTAAGGTCAAATTCCAAGGGGTATAGTAGGCCCTTCATTCCAGTCACATAGGGTCCACTGCACCCCTACCATCAGGAGAACCAGAGTTGGGAGATAAGCCAAACCAACTCCATCGATTAGTTGATGCGGTCAAAGCTCGCCTTCGTCGTGCATAAGAAGAAACATAACAAGCCACCCAGGCCTTGAAGCAAGTACAAGGCGTAATCATTGTAGAACAGGTGAAGGTTTCTCTCCAGGCAAAGTTTGAAGAAGAGAAAGCACATATGCAACAAGAAAAAGAACAGTTACTCGCAGAGCAACTCGAAGTGAAAAAAGTAGTCAATAGAGCACTCCACTCTATGACAAGATTAGAACCACAGGAAGAAGATCAATTAACACATCATGTACAATAGCTCACAGAAGCTATCCAACAGCTACAACAATGAATAATAGACTTAGAGCTCCACACCGTACCTGACACCCCACAGGATGTAAGCGATCAAAGAGAAGCAATTGCTCTAAGGGCAGTTGAAAGAATAAAATTCCTTGCCCTGGAATGCAAGAAAATGAGTGATCGCAGTGCCTAGATGTATGAGCGACTCACTGAGAATCCAGAATTGAATGCACTGGAGTCATAGATAAAGGAAGAAAAGTATCAAGCAAAAATAATACAGGCTTAGTTGAAGCCCCTGTCAGTTGTGGAAAGAATGAAGCGAACCCAGGAAAAGCACACCACCCAACAATAGGTCCACACCATTCAGAGAAGAGTTATGGAAGTAACTCAGAGGCTCCAATCTGTACAGGATGAGGCTTTCCAATTGTTCGCAGAGATTGAATGCCGAGGAGTGGAACTAGAGATATTTGTCACTGTAGCCGAACAACGCCTAGAGGAACCTGTCAACAAAGAAGTCATCTAAGAGTTCGTTGAATAGGAGGTCATGGCACAACAACAAGTTCAAGAATCTCGAGCCCAGATTGAGGATGTTGAGGCAGAACTAATCAGATCAAAGTGACTTGGGACGAGTCACAGGTGAGTGTTGGGGGCCTATTGACACTTGACCAAGTTTTGAGGATTCTTGGTCATGTTTGACATAATTTTGGGACTTCGACAAGCTGTCGAAGGCAGAGCGCAAGACGAAGCAGAGATCGTGGGATCCCGACCTCTTTTAGAGCCCTTTCTAGGATTCGAGATTATGTAATGGGTATGGAATGTCGACCCATGTGTTTAACCATGTTTAGGCCTATTTTGTAATGTATAAATAGAAGGCTAGGCAATGTAAGAAAGAGACCGAGTTGCAAGTTGTGCTAAGTGAAAATGATTGTAAGAGGCTTGGTGCGTGTTGTATGTTGATACTTACAGAGCTAAGTGCAAGTCGTATGTAGTGCTTTGTGCATAGACTGTGCAAGGCTCTGTGCCTAGATATACTTGGGGAAGGAGGATCTAGTGAGGTGTGCAGATCTCTTGTCTTCTGTGGATTAGGACTGGGATGTTATGTTCCTGTAAGAAGCTTGACCAAAGATAATAAAGAAGATAATATTTGGTGGATTTATCCCCAGGGTGGGGGTGAACCACGTACATGTTGTGTTTCTATTCTTTGTGCGATGTATTGATGTGTTTATGTGTTTACTTGATTAGTTCTATAATACAGATGAATGATAGATAGATATATTTATTCTTAGTGCTTGCTTAGTGCTTAATGATATGGATAGGTGTTAGATATGACTTATGAACATATGATTAGTGCTTGAATACCTTAGATCTGAATGAATACTGTGATATTCTGTAATTAGGGTTTCACTACATTGTAACTAAGAATTGGATATTGATGAATGTTAACTGTTGAGTGATCTATTAAGTGTCAGAATCACAGATCTGTGTCCTAGCTAAGGTTGCAGACACTGGAGTCCTACAACCACCCCTGCCTCTACCTCAGGTGAGACTTCATCTGCTTCGCAGGTGTTTTCGAAAGGTTCGATAGTTAGGGTTTTGTTGGTGCGTTGTTGTAGCGTTGAACCCTGGGTCTGCCCCTGTGCCGACAATGATCTAGTAGATCTTTCCTCAAATTGCACACTACACTCAATGAAGAGCTCATGTGTGTCAGGATCCAAGATTCGATATCCTTTGACACCATTGGGTTAATCACCAAAGATGTTGGGTTGACTATGAGGTTTTAAGTCCTTTCACTTCTCTAAATGAATGTGTGCCTGAGTTGGGGAGATAAAAACTATCAAGTGATGCACAATAAGTTTCCTACCACACAAAGCTTCAAAGGGAGTGATACCCTTCAATGTCCTATATGTAACTCTATTTTGATTATGAGAAACATAGTTGATAGCTTCTACCTAATACTCAGGTGAAATGGAGCGGGTGTGGATCATGCAACCAACCATATCTTTCAAGGATATTTTTTTCATATCTACCACACCATTCTGTTGAGGTGTATAGGATAAAATATGTTGAAGTTTATCCCTTAAATAGTGTAAAATTATTCAAATTGGTAGTTCACATACTCGTTGTCATTGTTTTTACAAAGAATTTTTATGCACTTCCCATATTGTTTCTCAATGCGAGCATTGAACTCCTGGAATCTATCAAAACCTTCTCCTTTATTCTAAAGAAAGTAGACCCATGTGTATATATAAAAGTCATCAATAAAAGTGAGAAAGTAGCAATCCTTGTTGAAAGAAAAGGATAGAAATGGACCTGCCACATAACTTTGAACTAGATCAAGGAATTTTGAATCCCTCCAAGCCTTCCCTTTTTCAAACTTGTCCTCGAGACGCTTTCCCAAGGCACAACCCAAAAAAACTCCATATGAGAAAATGATACAAGGAATACCTTTGACCATATCCTATGTGTTGATCTCCTAAAGATAGCATAAGTTGAGATGGTCAAACCACCTATTCCATAGCTTTATGATACAATCTAAATGGGTGTTCAAAGCAGTAGAATAAAAACCAGGGGGAAAATGAGAGAAGTCATACAGGTGAGACTCATGATCATCCTTACCAATTGCAAGAAGTGCATTTTCTTCAATATCCCTAATGGTGATGGAATCTGGAATGAACTCAAATTTTCTTCCTTTCTAGGAAATCTGGTAAATATAAAGAAGGTTGGCTATCATATTATTTAAATAGAGAAAATACTCAAAAGTACCAGTGTCGGCATCAAAAAAACCTTTCCAAATGACATCTACAGGAGGGTCATCCCTAATGAGAATGTGGGACATCGAACAAGGATTCAATAAATAAAATTGTTATGTGACAAAACCTATGTGATGTGATGCACCTAAGTCAAGAATCCAGTGTTGAGAAGAATCTATAGTAGAAACAAGTGTAGTTGCTTTCCATTTTCCTGATTTGGAAAAAGGAGTAGAGGATTGTTGTGATTACAACAGATTAATGTTGTTCTTTTTTAGAATATGCTTTAGCTCATCAATCTTCTTCTTATGAAAATAATTTTACTCATGACCAACCTTTTTTTAGTAACTACGAGTTGGCCTATCCTTCTTTTGATAATTCCTCTTCGACGAGGAGTTGGAGTCTGATTTTGGGGTAAATCATTATTGTACCAAATATTTCTATGAGTTCTTATTGGATTTCTTTTGCTTCTTTTCAAGTTTCCCTAGCTCTTTATGTCCCTTCGGTTGACCATTCAACAAATCCTGAGACTGATATGGATTAAGTAGACCCATGAAAATATGATTCCCCTACTTATGCATTAACATTTATGGAAAGGAAGAAAAATAAGTCATTGTATATGCAGATCCCAAAGTCAATCTATGTGTGTGAAAGATAGAAACAAGTAAAGCATATTCAAGTCCAAGTTTAGAGATAGTAGTTAATACAAGTTGTATGTCCTTTTTCTCTACACCACATGATTTACATTGATCTCTTAGGTAATTAATCTTTGTTACATAATATTGGATGTTTTCAAAAGACTTAGGATCAAAAATATATAGTTCATTATCAAGTTGATATCACGTAACTTCATCAATTTCCCCATAAAGAGTTTTTAATTTTTCCCATGCATCATATGAATTTGTACATCCATAAAGTTGAAACATTATATCAAGGGAAACTAGACTTCTGAGATAACCAAGAAATTTTGTGTGTTCTATCATCTAGAATATACCTTTTCCTTATCATTTGGATTCATTGGTGGGCTCAATTACCTTTTGTTCAACATAAGGTGTATATCCTCATTGCATTAATCAATTCCATCCATTTTGATGCCATATATTGTAGTTGTATGGTGTTAGCAATGGAAATTTAAAGTTGCCCATTTGTGAAGGAAAATTGAGCACAAGTAGATAGAGATCCACAAGCACAATCACACCAAGAGACCCCCCCCCGAGGAAAAATGATTTAGCACTTTATATTTATTTTTGTTACAATTTCCACTAGCAAGAGAGCACTTAGTTGACTTGACTTCAATTCCCTTACAAATCATCAAAAAATGACCATGTCTTGAAAGTATAGTTTTGGCACAATATCAAGTGAAATAAAAAAAAAAACCACTACGAGTTACAAGAAAAATCATGCACTTTGAAAAAAATAATCTCCTCCATTCGAGGTCATATGCAAAATATATGAGCCTATGAGAATCTACAAATTATGGAAAATCAGTGCACCAAAATTAGAAACTATCTACACCAATGCGAAGAGAACAATTGTTTTTCCCATGACAAAAAACAAAAATAAAAAAAAATCTCAAGAAAAGGAGGTCAAAATCCTGAGATATGAGCATGAAAAGTTTGTATTTGAAACACAACCTGTCAATGGAGAGGGGGTAGGAAATTCAAAATTCACCTTCCACCAAATTTAGTGGAACTGTATTCAAACGTAGAAAAATCACCAACTACAAAAATCTCCAGATAAATTAGCGAAATCGTCAAATTTAGAGAAACTATAACGAAACTTAGCAAAGCCACCAACTGTATAAACCTCCAAATAAATTAGCAAAACTACCAAATTTATAAAAACTACTACCAAACTTAGAGAAACCTCCAGATAAATTAGAGAAACCATAAATTTAATGAAACTACTTCTGAACTTAGCGAAACCACCAAAATTCACCTTCTTCCAAATTTAGTGGAACTGTCGCCAAATCGATGTGTGAGATGGGGGGTCGTAAGACTCCCTAAGAGAAAATTATTTTTTATATTTGAACAAATATTCCAAAAATCGATGAATGTATAGTCAATATTAGGGTTTTCAATCCTTCTTAGCACAATGGAAGGGTCATATTTGACCCAAAATGCTTCAAAATGGTGTCTCCCTACTATATCTGGAAACAAACCTCCATCATCAAAACCTAACACATTTGACCTCCAGTGTCCAACTAGGACAAAATGAAAGGAAATTTTTGATATATTAGCTTCAATGGACACAATGGTAACCTCATAATGTCTCCAATAATCTCCAAAAGAACTTGCATCTAGCAATTCAAAAATAAAACACCCCTAGAAACTAGTGTTTTATCCACACCATTTTTATTCTCCAGATCATTTGAAGATGCAAGAGAAGAAAACCCTCATGTTCTTCAAAACAAATAGTTCTACACTCAAATTTCTAAAAATATTGCTAACCCACAACTCACAATTGCTTTGATACCATGTAATATTTGGCTAAACATCCACCCAAGAATGCAAATGAATGAAGGAAAGAAAATCTAGAAATCAGAAATGAGCAACAATAAATTGTATTCTATTCAAGAGAATTCAAAGAATACAATGAACAATTAAATACTCATACGATATATATGGGTGATTTTATATAGGATTTACCACCCAAGATACGAAAAACACAACCAATATGGGATAAAGTGAAAAATTCCCTAATTAAACTTAAACTAGTGTGAAAAGAGCTAAAGTGGAGAACTAGCTATGAAATAACTATATAGCTAAAGAACCTTATTCACACTAACATAGAGATATTGATTTCTCCATTGATTTTGTTCCTAGAGCTACCCCAATGTCCAAGACTCCTTATAGGATGAACATATCGGAGCTAAAAGAATTGTGGATGTAGCTTTAAGAACTTTTGAAGAAGAGGTGTACATGCCCAAGTGTCTCACCTTGGGTGCCCCAATTCTCTTTGTGACGAAAAAGGATGGACCTGGAAGGTTGTGCATTTACTTTAGGTAGCTTAATAATGTTACCATAAAAAAACAATATCATTTTCCAAGGATTTATGATCTATTTGATCAGCTAAAAAATGCAAGGATCTTTTCCAAGATCAACCTAAGTTCAAGTTATCATCAAGTGAGAAATAAATAGGAATATATATGCAAGACAACATTTAGGACAAGATATGCACATTATGAGTTTTTGGTGGTACCATTTGGGCTATAAAATGCACCACTTTTCTTCATTTATCAGATAAATGAGTGTTCAAAGAGTATCTAGAAAAGTGTGCAATTGTTTTCTTGGATGATATACTCATCTACTCAAAGATAGAGGAGGAGAATGAAAAACACTTAAGGATGTTGCTACAGGTATTGAGGAATCATCAATTGCATGCCAAGTTGAGAAAGTGCTCATTTTATCAAAGGAAAATCCATTATCTGAGCCATATTATATCAAAGTAAGGGATACTAGTTGATCCTGAGAAGATAGAATCCATTAGAGGATGGAAAGCACCAAATAATGTTACATAGGTTGGATCATTTATGGGAATTGAAGGTTACTATAGAATATTTGTTGAAGGATTTTCAAATATTGCACATCCAATCACTTCTTTGAAAAATAAGGGTGTGAAGTTCGAATGGACCTATGAATGTGAAGAAATCTTTCATCACTCAAAAAAATTATTGACAAGTGCAAAAATATTAAAGATTGTTGATGGAGAGGAGAATTCCATTGCATGCATCGATGCATGTGAGGAAGGACTTAGGTGGAGTCCTTACAAAAAATGTGCATGTGGTATTACATGATTCAAGAAAGTTTAAATAACATGAGAGGAACTATGGCACACATTATTTAGAGTTGTCATAAATAGTTCATGCCTTAAATATGTGGAGGAATTATCTCATGGGAAAAATATTTGAGCTGAGGACAAACCATAGTGGTCTGAAATATTTATTTGGACAACCAACCTTGAATTCCATACAAATTAAATGGCTTGAATTCCTTAGTGAATATGACTTCGATATAAAGAATATGAAAGGAAAGGAAAATAAAGTGGATGATTCATTTAGAAGGAGAGTGCATGATATGCATGATGCAACCATTAACATGTATAGGTCTGATTTAAAAGATAGAATTTTGGCAACTACAAAATTAGATTAACATTATTTGCAAGTAAAGGATTTATTGTAGAAAATTAATTTACAACCAAGATATAAAAATTATGAGTTGAAAGAGGATGGAGTCCTCATGTACAAGGGAAAAGTATATGTGCCTAAATCTCAAGAGATAAAAAATATAGTGTTGAGATAAATGCATAATGTGCCTTATGTTGGGAACCTCAGGTATCAAAAAACAATTGAATCTATAAGTGGCTAATAGTTTTTGTTGGGCATTAAGAAGTTGTGGTTGATTATATAGCTAGATGTTTAGAGTGTCAAAAGGTAAAATTTGAGCATAGGCATGCAACTATATTGCTACAACCATTTCCATTTCTTGAGTAGAAATGGGAAGTTGTTAATATTATTTTTATTACTAAACTTCCCAAGATTGTAAGGCAGCATGATTCCATCATGGTAGTGGTGGATAAATTAACTAAGGATGCCCATTTTATTCCAATGAAGATAACTCACAAAGCATCCAACATTACAGATATTTACATGAGGGAAATGTTTAGGCTACATGGTGTTCCTAAGGCAATTGTTTCTAACAGATATCCCAAGTTCACTTCAAATTTCTGGAAGGGATTGTTTAAAGGATTTGGGACAAATTTAAATTTTAGTTCATCATATCACCCAAAGTCATATGGGAAAACAGAGAGGGCCAATCAGGTGATTGAGGATATGTTAAGAATGTATGTGATGAATAAGCCATCAAAATGGGAAGATTATTTGCATTAAATTGAATTTAATTATAATAATGGGTATCAAGCATATTTGAAGATGAGCTTATTTGAAGCATTGTATGGAAGAAGGTGTAGCACACCTATGAGTTGGGACAAACTAGTTGACAGAGCCATCATTGGGCCAAAGTTGCTCAGGTAAATGGAAGAGAAGATGGTGAAAATAAAACAGAATTTGAAGGCTACACAAGATAGGAAATTTTTTTATGGATACAAAGGAAGAACACAAAAATAATTCCAAGTAGGTAGCATTTCTTCTTAAAAGTGAAGGATAAAAAGAGTTCATTGAAATTGGGAAGTTTCCCAAAAATGGCAACAAGATATTGTGGACCATTTGAAATCCTAGAGGGGATTAGTGTTGTTTCATACATGCTTTAATTGTCTGCATCTATGTGCATTCATAATGTGTTTCATGTGTATTTTATTAAGAATTATGTCCCCGATGTTAATCATGTAATTGATTATACTGTGATCTAGGTGGAGCATGAGGGTGACCTATGGGTCCAATCGATGCTCATATTGGATAGTAAGTTCAAATTTCTCAGGAATCATGCCATTATCTTGATAAAGGTTCAATGGACTACTACGATCCGAAATATGCTACATGGGAGAATGAGGATTCCACGGGGGAAGAGTACCTACAAATATTTTAAGATGTTTGAGGATTTTTATTTGTACATTTGTATATAATGCACTAGGGAAAGTACATAAATAAGGGGGAGGGGAATGCAATAACCCCAAGTTGATCCCCAATTTGTAAATGTACATATGTTATATAGGTTGGTGTGTTAGTATGTTGTTTGGGCTAGACTGTGTCTTAGTGTAATGTGGGTTGTTCATTTTTTATGTTCTAACCCTGTGACTGAGAGAAAATTTCCCCTACAACTAAGTGACTGCATCAATATTTTCCAATATTACCACTAGGGAACCTTTCATTTCTACCCCCACCCCTTCCGTAGTCAATGTAATATCCCTCAGCCAAACCGAAATGTAAATATAATCCAAGTATATTTAAGCTAGTGAGTTGTTTAGACATCATTTTCGTAATACACCTTTCATGGCATGGTGTGTGCATATAATACACAGTAAAGGGATGTAATGTGCACATTTATGAATACCGCGTGTAGTAATTAAGGTGCGCACAACCTTAAAGAAAGAGGATACAACACGCAATAACTAAGTGTGTGCAATATTAAGGTCAGTGAACCTTTGTGTATATAATATGAATTATAGGTTGGTGAGCCAGTATTATAAGCCGAAATGCTTATGTCTTGGAATTAGACCAATGCACCTAGATGTTCAAGGTTAGAGAACCTACTTTGTACATGACCTGTGATTAATATAAAATACATCATTGTGCGTAGACCGGCCATGATAAAAGAGATGGGGGACTGAACTTCACCAGTTAGGGAAAGGGAGGGCCAAAAGTCAAGGGAATATTATATTAATATTTCCTAAAACATAAAGTACGAATAATTAGTTTATCCTAAGTTCTAAAGTTGGGGACAGGTGGAAAAAATTAACTTCCAATATGACAAGTGTCAAGTTGGGCACATGCATTCATATCGTGGGGAAACTTAGCTCAAGAGGGGATTTTTCACATAGACAGATACCTTTACGAATGGGGAAAAAGGGGAACCAGTAGACTGACCATCATTTTTGGGGAACAAAGAGTTCATAGTGATTCCAAAATACACTCAGTTATCCATTCAATGAATCCATGACCATTTCACTCATACATTTTGTTATCCTTGAGACAACAATTTCACCTTTCTGAAGTCTATTTCCCCGTCCTTTTTGGTTGGTGTACCTGGTTAGCTTGGAGCAGGATTGAAGAAGTGGGTTGTCAGGCTCGTGAGTAGTTATCTGGGTGAGAGAATTGTTGGGGATTGATTTCTATAGGTGCTAAACTACAAGTACAACACTCTGAGACTTCTGGTCTGGCATGTTGTTGAATCCATGGAAGGGAAGTGGGGCAGTCGAGGGACTGTTGAGCAGAGAAGGGGCACACTTCTTTGGGTGGGATAGGCATGTGGGGAATGAGAGGTTGTAGGTTATTAGTTGAGTGAGAACCTGAGACAGAGTCTTTCCTGTTTTCCATGGGCCTTAGCCTAGATAGGAATCCCTTTACCCTAGGTGGAGTTCAGTCCCAGCTCAAGGGTGATTCACTGTTGAGAGTGATGAACAGTGTAGTCTATGGTTGGGAGGTTCGTGGACAGTCTGTAAGCAGTTGGTGACAGTATTTCTAATATAAGTACCAATTGTATGATATATGCATATGTTGTTTTGTTATTTACATGCCCATGTTACGATTTTATCATATATGTGACTATGATTGCTTGTGTGCTTATGGGTAATTTCCTGTAAATGATGCATATCAGTAATTACTATTATTTTAATATAAAATTAGTATGTTACAGAAAGTAATTGTTTGTTTATGTTTAGATGTAAAGCTTCCGCGAGCGTGTTGTATGTATATGTTTTAGTTGCATGTAGTCTAAAGAATAAATTTAGGTGGCATTACTTAGTTGACTACTGGGTATGCTATTTTATGTTCCGCAGTATG
>SNQJ01S0054439.1:4901-18507 GCA_010110895.2 Picea sitchensis | reverse complement strand
ATGAACATGATTTGAGGTTGGTGTTTCAAGTATTAAAGGAACACCAGTTCTATGCAAAATTGAACAAGTGCTCATTTTATCAGAAACAAATTCATTATTCGGGGCATATCATCTCAAAAGATGGGATAGTAGTGGACCCTGAGAAGGTAGAAGCCATTGGAGAATGGTCAGCACCAAAGAATGTGATAGAGGTCAGATATTTCATGGGCCTTGCAGGCTACTATAGGATATTCATTGGAGGATTCTCGAAGATAGCACACCCAATCACTTCCTTGCAAAGAAAGGGTATGAAGTTTCATTGGACGTCGAACTGTGAAAGGAGTTTCCAACATTTGAAACAATTATTGACAAGTGCTCCAATACTAAGGATTGCAGATCCAAATGAAGATTTCATTGTATGCACAAATGCATGTAATGAAGGACCGGGTGGATTCCTCAGTCAAAATGGATTCATTATATGTTATGAATCAAGGAAGTTGAAAGAGCATGAAAGAAACTATGCAACACATGATTTGGAGTTGGCATCCATAGTGCATGCCCTAAGGAAATGGAGACACTACCTCATGGAAAAGAGGTTTGAGTTAAGAAAAAACCACAATGGTTTGAAATATTTATTTGATCAGCCAAATCTAAATGCTAGACAAAGCAGATGGTTAGAATTTCTAAGTGAATATAACTTTGATATAAATCATATCAAAGGGAAAGAAAATAAAGTGGTTGATGCACTCAGCAGGAGGGTGCATGAACTACGTGCTACAACATCAGCATGTAGCAGACTGATGTTAAAAGAAAATTTTTAGAGGCTGCAAATACAGATCTGCAATATAGAGAATTGGTAGCAATGCTACAACAAGGTAAGACACCTCAGAAGATGGATATTTATAAGTTGGGAGTAGATGGAATAATGTTTCACAAGAACAAAAAATTTGTACCAAATGTCCAGGACTTGAAACGTGTAATTTTGCATGAGATGCATAATGATCCTTATGTAGGGCACCCTGGATATCATAAAACTATAACAATGCTCAAGAGACAATACTTTTGGCCATGTATGAAGAGAGAAATTGCAGAATACATTGCTAGGTGTATGGAATGCCAAAAAGTTGAAACAGAGCATAGGCACCCAACAGGATTGTTGCAACCTTTTTCCATTCCTGAATGGAATTGGACAAGCTCACAAAAGATGGCCATTTTATTCCACTAAAAACTACTCACAAAGAAGAAGATGTTGTTGATATTTTCATGAAGGAAGTGGCATGATTGCATGGAATTCCTAAAACGATTGTGTCTGTCAGAGACCCGAAATTCACCTCGAACTTCTAGAAAGGATTGTTCAAAGGATTCAGAATGAATTTGAACTTTAGCACAACATATCATCTTGAGACTAATGGATAGACAGAGAGGGTGAATAGAGTGATAGAAGATATGTTGAGAATGTATGTGATGGACAAACCATCGAAATGGGAAGACTACCTACACTTGGTAGAATTTGCTTATAACAATGGGTATCAGGCATCATTGAAAATGAGATTGTTTGAATCACTTTACGACAGGAGGTGCAATAATCCAGTAAACTAGGATAATCCAACTGATAGAACAATATTCTGGCCATAATTGCTCAAGGAGATGGAGGACCAAATGTTAAAAATTAAGCATAATTTGAAAGTTGCCCAAGACAGACAGAAACTTTATGCTGATAAAAACAGAATCCACAGAGAATTCAAAATGGGTGATCATGTTTTCCTGAAAGTGAAAGCTAATAGGAGCTCTCTGAAGCTAGGAAGCTGTGCCAAGTTAGCAGCCATATTTTGTGGACCATTTGAAATCCTAGAGAGGATTGGTCCAGTTGCTTATATGATTGCATTGTCTACATCTATGTCCATTCATAATGTCTTCCATGTATCATTGCTAAAGAAATATATGCCTGATGCTAATCATGTTATTGATTGGAATGTTATTCAGGTGGAGCAAGAAGGCGCTTTCTAAGTGCATTCGGTGCGCATCCTGGATAAAAAAATCAAGCAACTCCAGAATTGATCCATAGGGCTTGTAAAGGTCCAATGGACCTAGTACGGACCTGAAGACACTACTTGGGAGCATGAGGATGCAATGCAAAAAGAGTACCCGCATCTTTTTGAAGAATTTTGAGAATTTTGTTGTATATGGGTACATGATGCACGGAGGACAGTGCATAAATAAGGGGAGGGGATTGTAATATCCCTCGGCCGAACCCAAATGTAAATATAATCCAAGTATATTTAATCTAGTGAGATGTTTAGACACCATTTTTGTAATACACCTTTCATGGAATGGTGTGCACATATACTACGCAGTAAAGGGATGTAATGTTCACATTTCTGAATATTGTGGGTAGTAAGTAAGGTGCGCACAACCTTAAAGATAGAGGATACAACGCGCAGTAACTAAGTGTGTGGAATATTAAGGTCAACGAACCTTTGTGTATATAATATGCATTATAGGCTGGTGAGCCAGTATTATAAGTCGAAATGCTTATGTCTTGGAATTAGGCCAACACGCCTAGATGTTAAAGGCTAGAGCACCTACTTTGTACATGACCCATGATTAATATAAAATACATCACTGTGCGCAGACCAACCACGATAAAAGAAATGGGGGATTGAAATTCAATACTTAGGGAAAGGGAGGGCCAGAAGTCAAGGGAATATTATATTAATATTTCCTAAAACATAAAGTATGGATAATTAGTTTATCCTAAGTTCTAAAGTTGGGGACAAGTGGACAAAAGTAACTTCCAATATGACAAGTGTAAAATTGGGGACATGCATTCATATTGTGTGGAAACTTAGCTCAGCGGGGGATTTTTCACACAGATAGATACCTTTACGAACAGGAAAAAAGGGGAACCAACAGACTGACCATCATTTTTGGGTAACAAAGAGTTCACAGTGACTCCAAAACACACTTAGTTATCCATTCAATGAATCCATGACCATTTCACTCATACATTCTGTTATCCTTGAGACAACCATTTCACCTTTTCGAAGCCTGTTTCCCCATCCTTTTAGGTTGGTGTACCTGGTTATCTTGGAGTGGGATAAAGAAGCGGGTTGTTAGTCCCATGAGAATTTCTCTGGGTGAGCGAATTGTTGGGGATTGATTTCCATAGGTTCTAAACTGTAGCTACAACGCTCTGAGACTTTTGGTCCAACCTGTTGTTGAAGCCCTGGAAGGGAAGTAGGGCAGCCGAGGGACTGTTGAGCAGAGAAGGGGCACACTTCCTTGGGTGGGATAGGCATGTGGGGAATGAGACGCTGTAGGATTTTAGTTGAGTGAGCACCTGAGATGGAGTCTTTCATGTTGTCCATGAGCCTTAGCCTAGATAGGAATCCCTTTACCCTAGGTGGAGTTCAGTCTTAGCTCGGGGGTGATTCACTGTTGAGAGTGATGAACAGTGTAGTCTATGGCTAGGAGTTTCATGTACTGTCTGTAAGCATTTGGTGATAGTATTTCTAATATAAGTACCAATTGTATGATATATGGATATGTTGTTTTGTTGTTTACATGCCCATGTTACGATTTTATCATATATGTGACTATGATTGCTTGTGTGCTTATGGGTAATTTCCTATAAATGATGCATATCGGTAATTACTGTTATTTTAATATAAAATTCATATGTTACAGAAAGTAATTGTTTGTTTATGTTTAGATGTAAAGCTTCTGCGAGTGTGATGTAAAGCTTCTGCGAGTGTGTTGTATGTATATGTTTTAGTTGCATGCAGTCTAAAGAGTAAATTTAGGTGGCATTACTTAGTTGAATATTGGGTATGCTATTGTATGTTTTGCAGTATGGGAACGAAAGTGTTCCCTAGAGTATCATGGCCTATCCTAATGCCTGGTAATGTTACTGACTGGCATCAAAGCATGAGTGGTTTCTATGGAGTGGCGTACCCCAGCCTGAGGTTGGTCGGGGGATCGTTACAGTCAATATTGGTGAAAATATGCTAAAAATATGGATTCCTCTAGCTGCATTATATCTATTAATCTCTTTGTGAGTGTTCATATTCTAATTTCTAGGTCCAGTCAATGTCTTAAATACCTTTTTTCCTTAGGTAGGGTATTTTGTTTTTTCCTAAGGGATAAAACACGATGAAAGGATTCATACCCTTGCATAATTTGTATATTCCAATGAAGAACCAAAAGCAATTAAAGCCAAAGTCCAACATCTGATCCACCCTCTCACCTTGTATCCCTTCCATATAGATAGCCTCTTTATGAGATAATGCATATAACTTAGGAGCATTTCAGGTGTAGTAAGATACGCATGCATCCAGGTATAAAAATCAATACCCTTATTTCATTCCTCTTAAATTGTTACATAAGGAATAAGGTATGTAAATTCAAGCTATTTTAACCATTATCCTAGGTTGGGATTCCCTATTTCTCTCTGGCCTTACATCTATAACGAGGATCCTACCCTCTCTCTATCATTTCACAATTTTGTGGGTGCAATTTATGCCATTGATTGAAGCATTTCAAGATTAATATACATGTGTGTGTGTGTGTGTGAACTGCAAATCCTCGAGACCTTTTTTATTAAAATTATAACCTTACAATACCAATTATTGAAATATTTCTATATATAATCATAAAATGATGGATAATCCATCTAGGAAAATCTTTGGTTAGGCAGTGGTAAATCTAACACTTGTGAAACTAGTTAAATCTAACACTTCCCTTAGCTCTTTGGATTCGTGTTTTCCATTTTTCTTGAGTTCTCCAGTTGTTAACAAGGATTTTGTTTGGTATGCCAAGATAGGTAGTTTTTTCTTTAGGGGGGATTGAATAGTAATGGTGTGGTTGTAGGGATGCAACGAATTCTAAATGTTTTCATTTCTATTTTTTTCTTGAAATAGGAAACTAAATTAATAGTGGAATGCATAACATTAAAGATGAGTCAACATCGAAGGTTGACTACATATGAATACCATGTATATTATGAGAGAGTATCTGATGAGAATCTCATGGAAAAATATCCATGTCCATGTAATGATTGTCTTGGTGGAAAAGTGAAAAAAATAAATGTGATTTTTTGACATATGATAAGATATGGGTATAGTGGTATAAGCCCTTGGGATTATAATTATTATGAATATATGATATAATTGCAAAGTGTTAGAAATGAAGAGGAAACAAACATAGATTAAGTGGCACCAAACATAGATGAAGAGGTAGAAATTTTATATGAAGGGTTTGAAGTTGATAGAATGTTTAATGAGGGTCTACATGATTATTGGGCCAATTCGATGGAGGATGTTTTAAATCCTGTGTATGTTAATTGCAGGTTAAGTCGTTTGACAACAATCCTTCAAATTATTAACTTGCAAGTGGTGTTTGGTTGGAAAAATGAGAGTGTAGATTAGTTATTGGAATGAGTAAGTTCGTTGTTACCACCCGACTCCATATTTCCAACAAAACAAAGTCAATGTAAAAAGAAAATCACTAAGCTAGGCTTAAGGTATGAAAACATCAACACATGTGTAAATGGTTGTGTATTATTTCACAGTAATCTTGAAAGTGAGAGTGAATTTTTGAAATTTCATGGAGCGATGTATAGACCAGGATTGAAATCAGTTGTGGTTCCTAGAAATTTTCATCGCCACTTTCTAATAATATCACAATTACTCTTAATGTATAGGTGTAGATACATCATTGAACTTATGTAATGGCATTCCCAAAATAAGATCACTAATGGAAAACAACGACATGTTCCTTATTCTAAGACGTGGATGAAATTTGATAAAAGATGGCCCAATTTTTCTCAAGATTCTTGTAATATAAGGTTGGGTTTGGCTCTAGATGGCATGAACCCATTCTTGAATCAAAGTACTCAATGGTCAACTTGGCTAGTGTTTTTAATAAATTATAACTTTCCTCCATGGTTAGCAACTAAACCATTTTTTTATTAATGCTATAATTGATTATACCAGGAAAGAAAAGTGTGACCTCATATATAATCGATTCTTATTTAGAGACATTGTATGATGAGCTAATGGAATTTTGGAAAGGAATTTAATCAATTCAATATTTAAGGGATGGTCATTCAATCAAATTCACTTTAAGAGCTTCCTTATTTTTTATGATTCATGATATTCCTGCATATGGACCATTGAATGGTCTCATTGTTCATGAGTACCATGGATGTCCTTCTTGTAACTTTAAGGATTTTGTGAGGCACTCGAGAAGTTTGTGTAATTGTATTTATTGTGGACATTGTGCTTACCTTAAAATGGATCATCCATATTGTCGACAAAAAACACGTTTCAATGGTCAAGAAGAGAATCGTGAAGCACCATTGCTAATAACGGGTAATTACATTGTTGAGAATGGACAAAAAATAATGTTATTTATTGAAAATGATGGGATTTTTGGTAGTAGAGATGATTCATGTAATAAAAGCAGTGTAAAACGGTTGTGCATATTCTATAAGTTGCCATACCTTAAGGATATATACATTAGGAATATTTTATTTATTTATTCATACTGAGAAACATATAGCCTATGCTATTATAGAAACTCTTTTTGGTGCTTTTGATACTATTTCATCACGTGAAGACTTTCGACAACTAAAGATTCATCGAAATCTTTGGGTTGAAAAATATGATGATGAAAAATATAGAAAACCTAGTGTTCGTTATGTTTGGACAAAGGAACGATGTGCAAAATTCTTACAGTTGATGTCTCAAACTCACTTTCCCACTGGATATACAAGTAGAGTTATTAGAAGACAAAGTAACATTAATATATTAAGAGGCCTCAAGACCCATGAATATCATGTCATAATCGAGAATATTTTACCTATTTTGGTAAATATATCAAGTTTGGAAAAGGGGACAAGATTGGCAATTATAAGGTTGGGCCTAATATTAAAGAGAACAATTTTACGTGTATTAGATCCTTCTAACTTTAATATTTTGAGGGAGGAGGTTGTTGAAGTTCTTTGTCTATTGGAATGGGAAATTCCACCAACAATATTTAAAATTTCTATGCATATTTTGATACATCTAGAAATGAACTAGAGCATTGTGGTCTAGTAAGATCAAGATGGATGTATCGTATAGAACGATATATGAAGGTTTTGAAAATATTTTTTTTGTACTAGGGAAAAAATGAAAGGCAACATGTCTAAGGGATATTCAATTCAAGAGGCCATGGGATTTGGCACAAAATATATGAAGGATTTTAAAAATGTCAATCGACGTGTATGGGATGGTGACGAAGATGAGAGAGTTTCAAGTGAAGTATTAGAAGGAAATGTATGTCGCTTCAAGCTATCACATCAAGAAAGAAGTGTGATACATGCCTATGTTCTTCAAAACACGTCTTTGTTTGATAAGTGGCGTAGGTAAAAAAACATTACCCAATAATTTATTTACTCAATTACATTTACACATTTATATTATTAATATTACTATTTGTATGTTAATATTCTATGTATAAAATATGAATAAGAGAATCAAACATGGATGCAACATCGACCTCAAGAGTGCATGAGACGTCATGATTTGATTGGAGGTGATTATTTTCCAAAATTTGAAGAATGGATTGCTAATGCAGTTAATGATGCAAAAGAAGAAGGTCAAGATATAAGAATGGAGTAAAGTGAGATTTCACAATCTCCACATTTATGGGCTACACATTTTAGTGGTGGAATAAAAAGACAAAGGAAAGACAAATTGTGATTGTGTTGTTAGTGTTGAATTTCTTCAAGAAATTGAGAAGAAATTTTATGTTGGATTCATCCAAGAAATTATTCAAGTGGATTTTGGTGAAAATAGTCCTATATTGTTAAAATTTAAGTGGATCCGACCATCCAAAGTACAACTTGATGAGTATGGATTTGTACACGCAAATACATGACAATTTTTATTAGAGATGGATGAGTCATATGTTTCCCCTCTTAAAATTAACCAATCATTTCTAATAGATGATGTAATAAGCCCAGGATGGTCGTATGTCATTCAAATAGAGTATCATTTGAAACGAAAATTCATGGAAGTTGTCGATATAATGCTTGATGGACAATATGTTAATTTACAAGAAACATTCGAAGAAGTGGTTGAATATGATGATGGATTGTTTGAAGAAGAGACTTTGATTACCAATGAAGATATTGGGAGAGAAAATGTATTGCATGTCACAAATGAGGATGAGGAAGAAAATCAAGCAGATGCATACACGAGTGATCAAGATTATGATATCGGTGGCAATGAAGATGATTGTGATGATGTTTTGTCACCTTAACTTGTTAGCTTGTCACCTAAAATTTAGTTATATCTATAGTGTAATTTATTATTGAATGTAATAAATATTTGAGTATAGGTGTGCTTATTCATTGTTGTTTTACTAATAAATTTCAGAATCTAATCATCATTTATATGCTGATACATTGTATACAAACCTAATATGTTCATTGTCGATTTGAAGTGCATTTCACTTATTGTTAAGGGCTAATCATAAACCCATTTGATCATCTTAATATATGTTTGGATTTTGGAGAAATGAGTCTATTAAATTCTGAGCATTGTCATCATTTAACCACTATTGATTTGAGTACAAAATATGAGTTTGTATTTCACTTATTTACTGTTGATTTATGGTGGATTTACTATAATAAATATCTTGAGTATAGGTGTGCTTATTCACTGTTTTTTTACTCATAAATTTCTTAATCTAATCATCATTATTCTATCGGTACATTGTATACAGAACTTGAGTTGTTCATTGTTGATTTAAAGTGCATTTCACTTATCGTTAACGGATAATCATAAATATGTTTGATCGTCTTACCACATGTTTGAATTTTGGAGAAATTATTGAATTAAATTATCAGTATTGTCATCATTTAACCACTATTAGTTTGAGTACAAAATATGAGTTGTATTACACTTATGTACTATTGATTTCAAGATATATAAGCAACACTTAAAGGGATAATTTGTTAAGAACCAAATATCAATATAGCATAGAAAAACCTTAGAATAAGTACTCAACGCCTTGAAAAAGAGATAATTTCAGATAATAAGCCTCTTCAAGGGGGCAACCTCCTTTTACCCCACATAAATGTTCAAGTACAAGATTATTCAAAATGAAAATGTCTCCTTGGTATATATAGGAGACTAGGAGGTATAATTACAACTAATGGAATAAAGTCGACATAAATAAAATAGCATTACTAATGTAATATGCCCTAGTTAAGGGGTAATGAGACAATATTAGGACTTAACATGCCCCTCCCCTTGAGACAAGTGTTGTCCGCAACACTTGAGTAACTATGGATGCTTCTGTATAAAAGACTTGCGGCATAAAGACTCATCTTCCCAAGTGGAATCTTCATTAGGTAGTTTCCTCCATTTAATAAAATACTCTAAAATGGATCTATTCCTCGGTAGTGATTTCTTGTGTGGGTGTTAACCGAGGGATTCAATATGATTTTCCTTCCTTGTTAAGTTTTGGCAATATAGTTTGAAATGGGATCATGTCGCCTATGACCTTATTTAAGCATGAAGTATGGAAAAATGGGTGTACTCATGAATATGCACCCGAGGCAGCATCAATTTGTATGCCATAGTACCAATCTTTGAAACACCTTATAAGGCCATAGTAGCATTAAATTTATTATCCTTCTTGGCTTTCTTGAGGGACATCTGTTTGAATGGTTGTAGTATTAAAAACACCCAAACCCCTACTTCAAAACTTATTTCACCACAATGTTGATATTCTTGTTGTTTCATGCGTTTGTGCCATGGTCGAGGTTGTCCTTTAAGATTTGGAGAACTTGTTGTTGATTCTCCTTCCATCACTTCTTCTTGAACCTTAGATTTTTACTTTAGAGAATAATTGATGGAAAGAGATTGGTATACATATAGTGCCATAAATGGTGTCATTTTTTGGTATGAAGGAAATGTTATACCACCATTCTGCCAAGGGTAACCATTTGAACCATTGTGTTTGTTTATTAGAGACAAAGAAACAAAATTTAGCCTTCCAAACATTTGTTCGCTATCTCGGTTTTTCATATTGGGGATGATGGGATGAGCTATGATCCAATTGAGTGCCCAAGCGGAAAATAATTTTGTCAAAATGTTGGAGTGAAGAGATGGGATCGCCACAATATCTTTGGGGGTGCCATGTAGCTTTTGGTGTCTCCGTAGATATTGGTGGCAACTGTACTAGCTTTGAAGGGATGAGGGCGGGCACAAAAGTGTGTTATTACTTGAATGGGAATCTATCAGCAATCACATGATGACACTTTCCCTTGTGTCTTTGACAACCCTATGATGAAATCCATGACGCATCCCAACAACGACTTGAGGATGGCTTCAATGGTTACAATAAAAGACTTGGCCGGTATTAATTGTTTCCACCTTATTTTCGGGTGGCAAACCAAACATTCTACCACGAACCTTTGAACACTTATCGGTTTAAGGCCATCCCAAAAAATCCTTCTTGATGACCCTATGGTGGGACTTTTAAAAATCTTGAGTTCCCTCCTCTTGGAGAGGTGTGCAATTCCAATAGTACCTTTTTGAGTTGGGAGTTCTTACACAAATATGGCGATCTTTGTACCATAGTGAATCATTTTTGTAAATGCTCGATGCAACTTTGGAATCTAACGCAACCTTCTTTGAATGAGAGTCCACACTTTTTAGTCATTCTTCCATTAATCCCTTCCTTTTATTATCCAATGGAGTTGGGTGATCAGGATCAGCATAGAAAGGCCTCAATCTTCATCCTTTCTTGAGGAAGTGCATCACGCCACAACATTTTGCTTCCCCTTTTTATGAGCGATTTCAAAATCATAACCCAATATCTTGGTTACCATTTTGTTGTTCTTCGAAGATAGTCTTTGTTCCAAGAAGTATTTAAGACTATCGTGATTTTGTTTTTGATTATGAAGTGCCTACCTAGCTAGGTAGGGCCTTGTTTATTTAATAAATGTAGTATTTCAAATGTTCCTTCTCATAGTAGGGTTTGGTAATAAGTCTCTTCCCTTGGTGGCCGACTTTCAAAAGCTAGGGGGCCTCCCTTCTTGCATTAGGGCCGGAGACTTAATTTCCATTTCACGAGGCATCACATTCCATAATAAAGGGTTTGAAGTCTAGAGTGAGACAGATGGAGGCTTGCACATCACCTCTTTAAGTTGTTCAAAATCTTTAGTTTCTCGCCATGAAAATGCATCCTTCTTAGTTGAGTGTCGTTAAAGTTGTATTCTTCCATAGTACCCGAACAAACTTGCGGTACGTATTATAATCAAACCAAAACTCCTCTAAGATTCTTTAATGTTTTGGAGATCGATGACAATCCATCATGGCATTAATATTGGGGATACCTTGACACCTTCATGAGATACAATATGACCGAAATAATATACCTCCTTCACCCCAAAGAAACATTTGGACGGTTTGACATATAGTTGTTGCTCCTTTAGTAGTTGTAGCACCTTGTCAACATGTTGCATGATCCTCCCAAGACTTTATAGATTAGTATATCATCAAAAAATACTAGCAAATTTTTGAAGGAAGGGCTTGATAACAGAATTCATCAACCACCGGTGTGGGGTGCATTTGTAGGGCCGAGGCGTGACAAAATTCTTATTGTGGCGGTTTGGAATGTTTGTTTTGGGATATCTTCTTCCTTCATTCTAATCGATGATACCTTTCAAATGAGATCCCACAATTTTGTGAAATAGATTACTCCATGTAGTTCATCTAACAATTCATCAATGATGGGAATGGGAAACTTATCTTTAATAGTGATCTTGTTGAAATTTCTATGTCACGGACTTGTCATCATGAGCTATCTTTCTTGAATACCATTACCACTAGTGTGAGTAAGAACTTTGGCTAGCTCTAATAATACCCGACCTCTAACATTTCTTCAACCATCGGCTCAATTTCACTCTTACGGGCATAAGATTATATGTGTCGGGAGGAACACTCCCTTAATTAGGTGAATTTCAACGTCCATGATTTCTAGTGGGTGGAAGATAACTGGGAATATATTCAAACACTTTGGAATGTATCAATGATCTCTTGGAGATCTTGAGGAATAGATAGCTTAGATGTTTGACATGGTGAGCATGTTGACGTAATGCCTTGACCCTTTTTAAATGCTTTTCATGCCACGTGAGCTTATCACCTTACCGGGTTTCCTGTGATACCTCTTAACTCAATTTCTTTTCCTTCAATGAAATTTCATGAAAAGTCCTTGAAGGTAAAAGCCATTGTTCCTAATGGTTGTAACCATTGGATTTCTAGTACAACACCACCCATGGGTGCGCCAGCAATCATTGGACTATTCATTACATATTCCCCATAGTAATATTGATCGTGTGCATTTTCCCGAGAAATTTATAGTTCCTCCATCTGCAATCATTTCTTGAGACTCTAGCATTGGGTATACAAACCAATTGAGATCTTTGGCTAATTTATAGTGAATGAAATTATGATGCGCCAAAATCAATTGGGACTATTACCTTTTTCTTTTGATGTATCCTTTGATATTGAGGGGTTTGAGGAGTGCTAATTCCGACCAATGCATTACATGATATGGTAAGTCAACTCTTCGGATGAAATTTCTTCTATATTTTTCATCTTGAGATGAGGTTCTTGTTCTTGTTCTTCTTCCTCTTCACAATCTATGTAGAATATTTCTTCTCACCGCACTTATGTCCCTTGTTGTATTTGTTGTCACAATTGAAGCATAAAACTTTTGCTTTTATTTCCTCAATTGTTGAGGTGTCAACAGGTTGAGTGTTTTATATGTATGGCCTGATGTTAGGAGGAACACTCCCAGGAATTAGGTGAATTTCATGATCATGATTTCTAGTGGGTGGAAGACCTTTGGGAATATATTCAAACACTTTGGAATGCTTATCAATTATCTCTTGGAGATCTTGAGGAATAGATGGCTTAGATGTTTGAACATCTAGTGAGCATAGTTGTGCAATAATGCCTTGATGGCCCTTTTTCAATAACTTTTTCATGCCATTAGAGATTATCACCTTACCGGGTTTCCCTGTGATACCTCTTAACTCAATTTCTTTTCCTTCCAATGAAAATTTCATGAAAAGTTCTTGAAAATTAAAAGCCATTGTTCCTAATGGTTGTAACCATTGGATTTCTAGTACAACATTAGCACCACCCATGGGTATAGCAATCATTGGACTATTCATTACATATTCCCCCATAGTAATATTGATCGTATTGCATTTTCCTGTGAAATTTATAGTTCCTCCATCTGCAATCATTTCTTGAAACTCTAGCATTGGGTATACAAACCAATTGAGATCTTTGGCTAATTTATAGTGAATGAAATTATGAGTACTGCCAAAATCAATTAGGACTATTACCTTTTTCTTTTTGATGTATCCTTTGATATTGAGGGTTTGAGGAGTGCTAATTCCAGCCAATGCATTACATGATATCGTGGGAGTCAACTCTTCAGATGAAATTTCTTCTATATTTTCATCTTGAGATGGTTCTTGTTCTTCTTCTTCTTCCTCTTCACAATCTATGTAGAATAATTTCTTCTCACCACACGTATCTCCCTTACTGTACTT